>SNQN01001540.1:66013-87839 GCA_008642245.1 Bassia scoparia | reverse complement strand
AGAGAGAGAGAGAGAGAAATGTTGGACTAGTGTGATCCCGAACAATGTGGGCTCTCCCTTCTATAGCTGCCAACACTGTTACAGTAGCATTTTTGTGGTTCATGACATTTTGAGTCTCCTTATTCACCATCTTTTGAGAGAAAWAAAGCAACAATTAGCACTTCGTTGATGTCCATGCAAAAGTGAAAAGAAAAGTTMTGAAGGGATGAAAGTCTTGTTTAATCCTAGTGTTTGCTTCCAGTCTAAAATGTCCAAATACATGGCATTATTTTTGMGATTTGATTAATAGCTTGATTGTAACTGAATATGGTAGTTGTGTTTTGCAGGCTATACAATGTCTAGGAGGTAATGGCTATGTGAACGAGTATCCGACTGGCCGTCTTCTTCGGGATGCCAAGTTATATGAGATAGGGGCAGGAACCAGCGAGATAAGAAGAATGATCATTGGTCGTGAATTATTTAAGGAGCAATGAACTCTTTGGAATGATTAGCAATGACCTTGTGAGCAATCTTAGGTGATGTACACTGGTTGGATAGCAAAGGAGGGAAAGGACTTCCCCCAAACATTTTCTCAAACAATAGAAATTGATTCCCTCTCTTTCTCTTCCTTTCGTTTCCTTCTATTTTTTACCATCCAAAAATAGGGGTAGTCTTTCATTATTTTTTATAGGGGCTCAACTTACCCTGAAAATACACTTTATTGTATAGAAACTATGTAGCAACAAATAATGAAATAAGTGCATATGTTAARAAATGTTCAAGGTTCACAAAACTGACGTGATTATTTTCAGGTGATGGATTCATAATAGATTAAACATGTGAATTCTTTCTGAATTTTGTAGTACATGTTAAAATATGTTTTTATTTATGGATATTAGAGCRTTTTCATATCCAACTTTCTTATATTCTAAAATACAACTTTAGAATATCCTGCCTGGTATTGAACATTAAACAAGTGATCGCGTTGGATCAAAATCACAAATGACTCAAAAGCAAGAGCTTATTTTCCAACCTGGTTGAAGTTGAAGATTGAAGATATAGTAGAGCAAAGGGCAGGATTGCTATAGGGAAGATTGGGGAGGAATATTTCCCTCAGCCACGCATGCTAATTCCAATAGGCAGAGTTTAGCTCCCCCGAGCTCACTCTAAACTGAACAAAATACACATTTGCGTAAACTATATTCTTATTCCGCAGACATAAAGGACCATTGGCAATTACACATTTCATCACTCTTCTTTGGCTTAAAAAGTAATTTTAGCACACTTGTCCTTTTCATCTTAAGTAAGATATGAAAGTGTTGCTTTGCTAGAGCACAGCAATATTCACATCAAGATCACGCTGAAATTAGTTCCTCAATGCACACTCTTACGGCATTGCGTCACAGTGACTCTGCAATACCTACAAAGTAATTTTTGGACATGGTAATTTTTAAAGTTCATCTCAATCCATTCTAACTTAAAATCTCCGACATTTGCACACTGATGTTTTTAAGAAAATCAGTCCTCCATTTTTGTCATATACATATCAGATAAACAATACTTGTTCTGTTTCTGGTAGGACATTCAGAATTTAAGATTATGCATGCAGCACAAGGCACCAATTTAACCAAACAACATACATCAAATCCATAGTTCATATACATATAAATATAATAATCACAAAACAAATAAGTCGTAGATGTCACAGATCATTTTACTCACAGGGTGAAATACCAACCTATTCAGAAAGCAACAGCAGGTTCAAAGGCTGGAGTTTTCAGATAATAATGAAACTGAGCCAGCTTATTAGATTTTAAAGAAACACAAACTGCAAGGATTCAATACCATGTTGCGGTAGAGAAATAGTCTGGCTGACCCACAGCAAGAAGACTTGGATGCGTCCAACATGCCGGTGCTTCCTCCAGACAGTTTTGATTATCCTCAGTCACAAAGCCAATTGTCATTCTCTCTACTTCTTCTTGTGTGTGTATGTTGATTTTGAAACTACATCAACAAATCATACCAACAAAGTTGAAAATCAATATTACCATCTAATGATTTAGTACTGTTAAGGGCAGTTCAATTTACCAATTGGAACTTCAAATAAACTAAGGCAAAAGATTGTTTGGAACAAGCAAAAGTACGCTTTCATCGTCCAATATAGTTGTGATGGATGGTTTTTTGCACAAATATTTAACAGAAGGGAAAGGCATTGAGGAAAGTAAGTGTACGACCTAACTTTTTATAAGGACATACAAATAATCTTACACTTAAAGGGTAGTAATTTGCAACAAGAATGGGACATTCAAAAGAGAATAAGGCAAGTAATTTGGTACCCAAAACTCTCATACTTACAAAGCAAACTTTTATAAAAGAGGAAAAAGCAATATCCAATGGGGAGGGGAGGGCTAATGGATGCAATGATGCATTAGAAAGGAATGTGAAGTGTAAGGAGATCAACATACTTCCATGGTCATTCCAACGACATCACATCGTTTCCTTGTCAGTTGCAGTATCCTCCATCCCTTTGCTGGATCTTGAAGAAGTCCTTCATGCCAAACAGATGCTCTAATTCATGTATTAGATCTGAATAACTCTTCAGCTTGGAGAGATCAACAGCTCTACCAACCAGACTACTTTGTTTGTGAACCTTCCATATATTATATAAGTAAAATACAAAAGTTAACAGAATTATATCAAATTGATATGGAGAAAAAGACTCACACCTTTGTACAACTCCTCCTGCATATGTCAGAATTTGCCCGGAAGTTTCTCGTTCCAATGGAAACCCAAATATTTTACAATTTGATCCATTTTCAGGAGTGTTTTTTTGCTCTTTCAGAGTTGGACTAGGCACATGTGTATCCTCTACTGGCCTTTGCTCATTTTCAACACTTGACTTGAAAACTTTCTCTGCAACATATCACTATGGAAAGAAGATGAATTGAACACAGAACTTTCTTTTCCAGGAACTTTCGCAGGGAACCGGCGCAGAATGTTGATCGGATTTGTAAATATCAAAAGGAAAATACATGTTTCTGACACTTTCTGAAGCTAAGGATAAAACTAGGTTGGATCCTTGGTATAAGTTTGTATAAGTGGTAGCTATACTGGGCCTAACCACAGCACCTGGGTTAAAGTTCATTTTTCCGTTAAGGATCTTAACGGGCAGATTTCTTGACCTTGCAAGACTTTGGGAATCTATTGATTCCAAAATGCTGTGTAAGTTGTTGGTTGAGCCAACGATCTAAATTCGCTCACATTTATTCTCGGTATCCTAGTAGGTAAGAAACTTTGCTGGCCAGCTGGTCCTGGTATATTATTATCCAGCAAGTGCTTACCTTATCACTCCATAGGGAGGTGAAACAAAAGTAACTTTTTCTTGACCTTGCAAGACCTTGGAGGATCTGACAGACTCCTCAAAGTCAAAGACTCCGAACTCTCCAGCTGTCATGAGAAAACAAAAAAAAATATATGTTATTATAAAATATAGAAGTCCAACACTCCAAAGAATAATCAGGGGACATTTTAGAGCTCAGTACAATCAACAGTTTTCGACGGATTGCGGGACAAACCTGTTCGAAGTTTCTTGATCCTTGGAGAAGATTGGATGCTCAGTGGAGGAAGAGTAACAGAAGGGTCAATCTCCCAGGGAGAAACACGTTCTTGTTGATGATGACAGTATCTTCATCCCATCTCACTGCAGTATACCACTCAGCATTATAAATCTATCTGTAATTGACCAAGAAAGTTAATGGTGATGGGGGGTGGGGTGTGTTTTGTGGGTGGGGTCGGAAATGGAAATAAAAAAGAGAGCAGCAGGTTCTTAGAGCCCGTGTGAGGTTCAGTGTTTAAAAAACGCGCCTAGGCTCTGAGGCGCAAGGCCAAGACACAGGGGGCTAGCGCTTAATTACTCTAGGCCGAGGACTTCAATTAGGCACGCTTAAGGCTCATGAAGCACACAAGGCACTAAAAAGTGCGCCTTGCGCTTTTTTGCGCTTGTTTGAAATGTCAATTTGTATGATATTGGCATGTTCTCTATTGGTTTATTTCTCTTTACAATGGGCTAAGAAGCCTAGCTAYAAGAATAAAATAAGATAACAAACAAAAGAAAGGAGAAAATAAGATCTTTTGTGTTAAAAAAGATAGTACTTTTGTTGTGTAGGATGATGATAAAATATATTAATATGACAAATATGCTTTTTTGGTAGAATGTTAAAAGGAAATGATGATATTTCGATCTTTTGATGATTGAATTTAATGAGTTATGGATGCATGAGTGAAAAAAATTTAATAACTAAGGAGTGCGCCTCACTTCGATTTTACGCTTTGCGTTTAGGCTCTAAGACAATTATCGCCTTAGTGCGCCTTGCGCTTTTTTCTACACTGATGAGGTTATTCACTTGAACAGACCTTCAGATGTAGTGACAATACAATGRCAAATTAAGGTTTGAGCTCATTTTATTTCAGATCAAGACAGGATGGGCCTTCTAGAATAAAACAGCCTTCATATGCATAATCACCCTGGAATCCTAAATTTGGCATTACAGATATACGTGTTAAGACTCACCATCAAGCATCTCCATTTTGAATTTGGCCATTTATAGGGATCAAAGTCATTAACACCTGTAACGACACCACTGCACCTGGAAGATATAATTAAAGTTGCAGCTTAATAGAATATTCTGTCCAAGAACATACCACAAATGGGTACTCATAATTACAGGTACCTTCTTTCAGGTGAGTCCTCTGCTCCAAATCTCATCTTGAATCTTGTTCCCGGGGATATTGGATTTGAAATGCTTTGTACATATCTTTGGTATGGTACAATGAACTCTGGATGGCTTGCCCTGCATTTCAGTGTCAAGTTCATCATACATTCATAGTTACATGGTAGCGGTACAGAAGATCAAATGCAACATTCAAAACATTTTTCAAACTCTAAAGCTTTTATTTACGCAATTATTATAACAAGGGTTAAAAAAAAGTAACATAGAATAAACAGAACAATAGCCTCAACAAAAACTCGATTTGCAACAATTTCTCAAATTGATCAATAGTACCAAGTGATGCTCCATGCATAATATAATGCTCGCTTAAAAACCAAAATTCTAAAATATGTAATACCAGTAACAAAACACATCCCCAAAGGCAAATCAAGAGAATATATTTCAAGTATATATCCAGCAAGATGGCAAGTCCTAAAATATTAATCCTTTTAGATCCTTTGTACTCAGCCAAATGAGAATTTAAGTTTCTAAAAAAACTTACAAAAGGCAAGGGGTAGAACATTAAAAACGAACAACAAATGGAAATCTTCTGCCAAAAAATAAGCATTGTACATTACAAAATCACACCCCATACATCACCCTTTTTTTTTGGAGGAGATACTCATACACATGTCCAGCTTAGCTCAGCTACAATTAAAGTCACGCATTTGATTAATACTAGTGGTATATGGATCAAGAAAGTCTTGATTCCGAAAGATAGTGAGACTACATTAACCAAAGTTGACCCTTTAGAGCAGCTACAACCCTGATATTTACTTCATGTCTTTGAGAGATTTTAGCATCATATGCTGCAATGGTGTTTAGAAGGATGACCCAAATAATCTTTGCAAGAATCATCATCCATCTCGTCGTTCCAAGACGAGATGCAAGACGCAAGTCATCAACATTTAGGTAGCCCCGCGCCAACCTTGGCATCAAATTATGTTACTTTTGCTTTATCTCAATTAATTTCAAATCCTATTTTGCTAATTTCGTTTATGTAAAAAAAATTTAAAAATAAAAAAAATAACCAAAATTCATAACTTTTCGACATTTATAAATAGACACCCATTTTGCTATATTTTGATACATTTATAAATGATGAGTGGATGAGAGAGAAAGTATCCATAATTAACAACTAATCCGATAATTTCAACTAATCCGAAATTAAGTATTAATCCGAAATTAAAATTAATCCGAAAATAAGAGTTAAACAAATTTAATAACGCTAATCTTGAGTGATTATAAGCTCTAATCTTAATAAACTATATTAAAAGGAATAAATTAAAGGAAATGATGAGTTGGATGAGAGAGAAAGTTGTGGGGTAGAGTTAAATAGTAGGGAGAGAGAGAGGTGAAGTGATTTTTTGGTCATGAGTAATGAATATGATGGAAATTTTCTTAGGAGATAAAAGATGAGTGAGAAAGTGGTGAGAGAGAGAGGGATGAAGGATGTAAAAAACTCTGATAGTAGAATGCTCTTAAAGTAATTGTAAATATAAAGATCCTCTACTTCATCTCTCACAATGAAAGATCTCATTCTCATGCAAATTAATTGCTTAATATATTCATAATCTCAACCCTTAAAGAAGACGCAACAGACCTTAATTTGTCGAACTGCCTTTCAACAGATATCTTCAATTCTAATTCTATCCCTTATAGTTTTTCTGCACATCCATCTTAGTATATGCAACTCTATTACACCACACCCTCTTAGTGTGCTTAGAAGCCCAACATTCTATACTTAGACTACATTGGTCTCTACACAAGTCATATAGAATTCATGCTTCAACTTCTCCCACCCCCCCCCCCTCTCCCTCTCTCTTCTCTTCTCTCACCCACACACTCACAAAATGGCACGAACACAACATTTCAAGACTCGGTACCTATTAAAACTCCATTGACTTTAAAGTTCACCTTTTTTCCAATAAATTTTCCATTCACGTACCCCTTAAAAAATAAGCTTACTTGAATATTTAGACAACATTGTTTTCTTCAAACAAGTTTCAATAGAACAAGAGTTCAGTTTATTTTTGTAAGTGAGAAGAAGAGGATTATTAATATCACAAAAAAATACTTCGTATTTTATATTTCATTCTCAATAAAGTACTAGTGCAATTAACAATATCACCAAGTATTAGTCCCATAATTCGGCCAGCACAGAACCACAAAGTGATCATTCCATCTAGTCATACACAGAGATTCATCCATCCCGTATGATCGGCAATGGTTCCCTGCAAATTCATTTGCTTCATACTCTTTCTAATTCTATTGTCCTAACCAAGTCATAAAGCAAATCATAGTTATAATTATTTCAGTTCTTGTTAATATACACCTACAAATATACCAACCATTAAGGAATTAATAGATAAATGTGACCAAAATAAGTAAGGCTGGCTAACCATTGCTATAAGTACTTGAATTCCCAAATCTGCTCCTTTTATTATGCAGTTATTCCTTACTACATTTAGTTATGCATTATATGATATCGGACTTCTTACGCAAACAAGCTTATGATATCATACCAAGTAGGTCTAAGATATCAAGGTTGCCTCTTATGTTGCAAGTTGCTTAAAAACAATCTTGCAAACATCCAAGTAGAAATGTTGTGCAAAGAGTAAACATGAATAAAAATAGATGTGATTATGCAAATCGTAACCAATGATTGTCATAATCAATAAATAAACCAGCTATCATTTGCAAGGAGAAAATGAAGATGAGTTTACTATTATGGACCATCTCACACAAAGCTTAAGCTGGCGTTGAGGCCAAGGAATATGTTATTACACTATCACCCCCCTCACCGAAAGACCCTTTGGGCTTGAAATCCCCTCATACCCAACGCAATTGATTCCACTTATAAGGGAGAGGGAGGAGAGATTCGAACCTGTGATGTGTCCGCTTGCCTTGATATGTTGTTAATGTGACCATCTCAACAAAAAGCTTAAGCTGAAGGTTGAGTCCCAAGAATGTGTTATACTCAATCATTTGCCTCCATTTATACAATTGGATGGCAAAGTTCGAGTTCCAGAATTTAGAACTTTAGTGGCAAATTGGCTATACAAATTTTCTATGAAAAATTGTAAATGCGAAAACTTAAGAGAAAATAAAAACTACTTGTTGTTGATGTTAGGGTCCTGCCTTCATGGGTGATGGAAACTTTCAACCTTTTGTTATTACATACTTCCTTCATTTAACTACTCTTCATTATTCTGGCATTGAAAATGTACTTAATAATCCCGTGACTTGGTCGTTCTTTGTCTTCTTTTGATTTCTAGAGATGACTGCTTTGATTATATACATTTTATTGTTCATCCAGACCTATAGATACTATGTTTAATTTTATGACATAGCTTTGTATCTTCTCTTATTTCCGTTAGATACACCGCCCCCCACACAATTCACTAGCAATAGCCAAAAACAAAGTCATTACCCTACCATGGCTTACTCTTTTCATGTCATTAAACGTGGCTTAGATGGCCAGATTCAAAAGAAAACTTTTAACTAAGATCGAAGTTTCTTGTCCAAATTTGATCTCTAAACCTTCAAAATTAGATTCGGAAAGAAGCAGAACAAACAGGCTTACGTGCAAGGTAATTAAATGTATCATGCAGTGTGTGTGGATGGGTGGAGTTGGAGTTGAAGAAGTGGTAGTGGGTGGGGTGGTGACGATCACACGCGAAGTTGAGAATGGGAAGGAAATGGTTAAAAAAAGGAAAAATTGTTTATAAATACCCCTTTTGGTCGTATTTGAAATAAATACCCCCTTTCAAAATATTTTATTTAAATACCTCCTTTCTCAATTTTTGGTTTCGTACCTTTAACGTTTTTTTTGACTGGGTTGTTAGTAGGAAATTACGATTTTGCCCCCTAGCTCATTCCCCCTCAATCCTCATTTCTCTCTCCTCTTCCCCGATTCTTCTGCCTTTTTATCCCTTTTCCCTTTTTTCTTCCTTTCTTCTCCATTTCTCCCTTTCTTGCTCCTTTCTTTCTTGATTCATCCATTTTATCTTCAATGGTTGTGGTAGTGGGTCAATTGGTGGTGTGGTGGTCATTGTGGTGCGGTGGTTAATTGGTGGTGCGTGGTGGTGGTGGATCGATTGTGGTCCGTAAAGGGTTTGAATGGGTGTGTGGGGGGTATTGGTGGTGCGTGGGCTCGCGAGTAGAATGGTGGTGTCGCTCGCGAATGGTGGCAACGGTGTTTGAATGGTTTTGTGCTCGAATGGTGGTGGTGGTTCTAATGTTCTTCTTCTAACTTTCCGTTTTCCAACAGCAATTACACATTCTCGGACTCTGGAGAAATAGTAGTACGACCGGGAGGTTGAGACATAAATAACTCGACAATTGTGACTCCAGAATATGTGGTGGTGGTTTTGAATGGTGGTGGTTGGTCGAATGTTGGGATGTAACTCGATATGTGTGTTGATGTTGTAGTGTATCCGAGTGGTGGTTTCGAATTGGTGGTGCTGACTGCAATCAGTTAGTGCATGCAGTGTTTGTAGGCTCGAATATTCGTGCGTGTCGAGGGGGAGCACAAGATGAGAGGGCGGAGAGATGAGGAGGGAGAAAGAGGGACCTAACAGGCAGTCCATGATGTGCTGGACTCTGACAGTGTGGTGTGGTGTGAATTCAAATGTGTTGTGTGTGGTTCGATTGTGTTGAATGTAGGTCAATGTTGGTTCGCGGCTCGAATGTTGGTGTGTTGGGTCGAATGGTGAAGGGGTGGCTCGAAAATGATGTAGGTGGTGCAAATTGTGGTTTTGTGGCTTGAATGGAGGCAGCAACAATTAGCGGTGGCTCAAATGGTGGTGTCGCGGTGGCAAGACCTAGTGGCAAGGGAGGTTAGTCGGGGCCCAAACATTTACTGATAAACTAACGGAATTATAAGATTTCGTTAAGAGGTACCGAAACCATAAAAATTGAGGAAAGGAGGTATTTAAAAAATATTTTTGAATGGGGTATTATTTTCAATACGACCCAAAAGGAGGTATTATTAACATATTTCCTAAAAAATGAAAGGAGAGAAAATAAAGAAAAGGAAAGGAAAAAGAGATAGCGAAATCGTACCAAAGGGAATTAAGCTCCACAATTTCATAATGTATATCCTACAAAGACAGTTAGCGGTAAAAGGTCTAATGTGACAATATAGGGTAAATTGGTTATTTTTGAAATAATCCAAAGGTGAATTATTTTGGCAGAACACGAAAAAGAGGATTATTTATTTTAAATTTTGTATGATATATTGTTAGATAGTTTTCAACATGTAGTTTTCACTTTTCAAAAATCTAACTTTCATAATTTGAACTTATTAAATAACCAAAAATATAAAGATCACATTTGTTTGATAAGAATTTGAACTACATGTATGACTACTGTGATAGATAATCAATAAGGTCACATTACTCGCTCTCAAAATAAGTTGAAGAGACATAATCTAGGTCAGACATAAAAATTAAGGCTTAAACCCGCTAAAGTCTAACATCATGCCCTTGGTTATTTTATGATTCATCAACCAAACATATATCAGCATGATAATCAACACAATTTCAAATCACAACTACAGAACATAGCAAGTAGTAACTAAAGTGCTCAGGTATCTCCACAAAACTAGTTTCAGACATGTTTAGAAATAACATTGCATATGGCTTTGACATTCCATAGAAACACATAAATGCATAAGGACTGAAAGACTTTATACCTTGGGTGTACAAGGCATGAAACATAGTCTTATGGATATGGCATTAACCACTGCAGAAGAACATTTGGATAAATGCTCGTGTTTCCAATTACAGATTCAGGAAGACCACTTTTAGGCCGAATAGCTCTTCTTAAGCCCAGCCTCAGCTCTCCATCTTCACCCTATAAAATTCATTTGTGTAAATTGCAAATAACAGTTCAATAGGGCATTTCATCCCGCAGCATTGTAGTCTAGTGATAGCTGCAGCAGGTAATGCGCAAATCCAAGAGACTAACTTCAAAGACTATGCTCGGAATATGAAAATTTAAGTGTTTGTCAAAGCCTAAATTTATTTGTCTTGGATATATGCACACAACTAGGCAAAAGTTTCTTAATATGTTAATTTCTTGAATTATCTCAAAACTAATCATAACCACATCTCATATAATATCACTTTCTCCCCTCTTTATACTTCTTCCACATCTCACATTCATGACTAATCAGAGACCTTGTTTGATATATCTCAATGTTTATTTTGCAATTTAAAATCAAGGGGAAGGGGAAATCAACATAACTAATTACTTCAGAATTAAAAAACTTGTCATGAATATGAGAATGTCAATTAATACATGTATTAAATTTAAATTATTTAACACTTATTTTGATTTTCTATAATCAGGAGTTTACAACTATCACCATGCATTTGAAATGGTTCTCAAAAATTATTGTTATTAACTAAACACATAATTCGTTATTAGTAAGTCAAAAACTAAAAAAACAGTAGCAAATTTGTACATATCGAACATCATATATTATCAAATAAATTTTCAACTTATATTATACACTACGTATCAATCACATAAAAATTTAAGGAAATTTCTCATGTGCTTTTTAGTTACTGAGTGCACTGAACTTAAGGTTTGTTCCAAAATGTCATTAATGATAACGACTGTTAACCACCGTCAGTCTTTAACTTACTCCTCCATTATCCTTTGTTTTGATATTTCAAAAAAAAAAAAAAAATTAATCACCATGTGTTCATCTTCATCAACTTCCATCTTCATTCATCACCAAACGAACACCTAGTCCCCACCACACATACTCGATGGCTCGCACCCGAACACGCCACCATGCTCCAAAAGACTCAGAAAACCCAGAAAATTAAAACCCCTTTTTTTCAATTTCGTTCAAACCTTCCAAATCTGCACCGCAAAATAGGGGATTTGGGTCGAAAAATGTGCAGGTTGGTTCGAAAATTGGTCGTGTTTGGGTGGGTTCAAAATCTGGGAGTTGTTTTGTTCGAAATTTTGTGGTGTTTGGATGGGGTTCAAAATCTAGGTGGCTTTGGTTCGAAATTTGGTGGCATTTGTGGGGTTCAAAATCGGCGTGGCGTAGTGCGGTTCTGTGGCACTGCAAGTACGTGTGGTGTCGTGTCAGTGGGCGTTAGATCCGTGTCGGTGTTCGGGTTGGCAGATTCGGGTGGTGCAGTGACTCGATGGATGAGTGAAGTTATGCTGTAGTGATCTAGGATGATGTGTGCCATGAATACATCGTCAGATTGATCAACATTGGCATGTCCAGACATCCACGAATATGCCAGTATGTTGATGCGTATTCAATAGCATTAGTATAATTATTTAGTATTGTTTCTATATTTTGTCTCATTCCTTTGAGATTGAGTTCAGTATCGCATAGTCACAAGTCACTGCGGTTGACTAGAATTAACGAATTCTTACAGGTTTTTAGAATTATTCTGATATTATGATATAATAGTTATTTAAGAGTTTAAGGATTTTAATTATATTCTCATTAGATATATTTAGTTGTTACATGGATATGATTTAATACTTATTCTAGGTAGTTATTTCAGATTTGTTTGTACTAAAATATTGGGATGAATCAGTTAATAAAATTAAGTTTGTTTTTTGAGTTAATCAAGTAGCTTGCTATTGTGGTGCGTCCACTTTCATAAGGTTGAGGCCGAGTGAAACCCTTGTAGTTGAGGCTATCAAGTTTTACCAACAGTTTTTATTGGTTATTCAATTAAATCTTCCACAATAAATAATTAGAACCTCACTAGTGTTTGCTGAATAGTTTGTTGATAAATTATCTCACGCAACCACATCAATTATTACGCTCAACCGAACCAAAAAAATCTGCAATACGAATCGCCCCTAACAATATTCCTTCTAGCGCCAATTGATGTGGTTGCGTGAGATAATTTATCACACAACATCAGCAAAACACTATGTAGGTTCTAATATTTTATTGTGGAAGATTTAATTGATAACCAATAAACTGTTGGATAAAAAACCTTGATAGCCTCAACTACAAGGGGTTTCATGGCCTAACCTTATGAGAATGACGCACCACAAGTACTTACTACTTAACTCAAAAACAAACTTAATTTTATTAACTGATTCATCCATATTTATTAGTACAAAACAAATCTGAAAATTAACTACCTAGAATAAGATTATCTAATATCCATGTACAACTAAATATATCTATGAAATAACTAATTAATCCTAACAAACTAAATATATTATATCTATTCAAATCCCAATATTCTTAACAACTCTAAAATACTCTTACTATCAATCACGCGTAGCTTCGACTGACGTATCTCATCTCGCATTAATAGATGACTCAACAAAAAAAAATAGACAATACAAATAAATTATACTGATGCTATTGAATACGCATCAAGTGTTTGGCCTTGGGGGTGAGTGGTAAATTAGGTTTTTTTAAAAAAAATTAATATTGCATAAACTAACGGAATATTTGACCGCCGTTATCATTAATGGCATTTGGAACCAACCTTAAGTTTAGGCAACTCAAAAAAACTCAATGGCAATGAGGAAATTTACCAAAATTTAACAATGTATTACTGCATTGTGTCATGAGTCCTCCAAGCTCCAATTGTCCAGACTTACTTCATGCGCAAAGAAAGGCAAAGTTGGAATAGCTATGGTGTTCGTGGATTAATCACAAGGGAGCAAATGAAATGGCTGTTTCTATAACCAATACTCTTCGTTGCTGTGATCACGTCTTCGTGTGGCATATTACAGAAAAATATCTGAGGTTTAGTAGAGTAGTTGTTTTATTAGCTTTTGTCCTTTATTTCTCTTGTCCCCATCCACCCCCCACACATCTGCACTTGCTTACACACCTTCTGGCAGTGATCCACATTGCCGCCCATATCGTCTGGCCCCCACACCCTACCCATCCCCAACCTACTCGCTTTTTAGCCGCACTACCCTTCGCTACTCATTGTCCCAGCTTATAGTACAGAACAACAGCTGTCCATCCAACCCTAACCATCTCAGTTCCCACCTCACCTCCTATCTATCCCTAAGAAAACATACCTTTCCCTTCCATCCCCCACCTGAATCACCCACCTCCATTCTCGTAATTCTTCCTTTCTCTCCAATTATCTGCTTTTGTAATCTATCCCATGCAACACGTTGTCGATGCCCCTTCCTGGGCTGTAGTAGATAGGTAGCTGATCTGACACACCCATCCTACTCACCTCCACAATCATCAACTATAACCCTCACCTATCCATGCCACGCACTTCACTCCGGTGACGTGATGTAAATTACCAAGTCGAACGCTCTAGCCGCATCCGGACGTAGGGGAGATGCGTCGGCGAGCGGAGTTGGCAGGTCTGCGTACACACCTTCTTCTCTGAGGTGGAACGTTTGAACAATTTGTTGGGATGGACGAGTCCACAGCAACTAGTGAGGAGGTGATCGTGTGCGGCGCAACAAGCGAGGAACCAGCAAGTTGCGGAGATATTCGAATGTTGGTGATGCCTTGCCGTGGATGGGGACCGCACGGGTTTTTCGCGTACCCAGCGCACCCACTATGTTATGGAGCTCCAATCCACATGTGTGGTGTCCAACACACTGGCCCATCTGCATCGGGGGGTCACACGTTGAAACACCGAAAACTGGATCCTATCCACCCTCGATGGTAAGGAACCCAGACGGGTGGATTCTGAGCGGCCGAAATGGTACTTTGCGTTCTTCGCCGTATTGGTACCTGCGGGCTGAGGACCACTAGCTCTAGCGCGTCCGTATTTTCCTTCGACGGAGAAGTCCTCTCATGGTACCAGTGAAAGGTCACCGTCGCGACCAATCGACTGGTGGAGAGCTTCCGAGGAATGCTCCTCCGACAATTTCTGACTGCTGCCAACGCTGTCCTCATGACAGGGTTGCTCATGAGCAATCGGGATGTGTGGGAGTATCGGAGAAGCTCATCGAATTATCGCTCCTTTGACAATGTTCCTGAACAATTGGCCTTGGCATTCAAATGGGCTCAACCTGAGATTAGGCAAAGCTCTTTCATGGCCTCAAATTTGGAACAAGCATGATATTGCTCTCAAAGCTGAAGACAACTCAAATACTCACAACCTGGAAGCCCACTGGAACCAAAGCCAGCAACTTACTCAAACTCTTTTATGGGGACCCACTACCACCCCCCAAGTCAGAATTTAAATTCACAAACAAGGCACGTGGCCACTTACTCAATCAGCCTACCCAAAACAACGCAATCTCACCTATCACTCCCACTACAACTACACATTTCACACCACCACGAGAGGTGTCGGGGACCACGGCGGCTCTCTAGCCAGGAATTACAGTATCGACGGGAAAATAATCTTTGCTCGATGTGATGAGAAATGGGATGCTAACCATAATGTCAACGAAGGAATGATTGGTGTGATATGGTGGGCACCGAGTTGAAGTCGACAAGAGGAAGAGGGGGAAATTGGGGAGAGAGCTGGTTGCCAGCGGAGTATCTTGTTCAGTGTGGTTCACGGGGCCACGAACAATGAATGGAAGGTCGATTAATGATTGAGGTGGTTTCATGGTGGCCGGCCACCCATAATTTTTACTCTTTTCTACGTGCAGAATTTGGATTAGAACACGGTGGTTTACGGCTTGGGAACGCATGTGCGCAGGACAAGGAATACGTGGCCAATTACAGCTTCAAGGATAAGGTGGAGGAGAGTATCTACCCTGGAATTGGGAATCAGACTTAATTGGAGTTCAGTGTTAGCAAAGTAGGGAATCACCACAATTGGAAGCTGCTCGCGATGATTTAGATGCTTAATAGATGGTCGAATTAGTGGAATCCTTCATTGGAGAAACTCAAATCTCCATTGAAAGCTATGCTGACGAACTTCAAAAAGGGGGAATCGGTGGAAGCTTGCCAGCAGCAACAAGAGGAACAGTGAAGAGAATTGATTGATAGTTCACGGAGTATTTGCAGCATTTATCCAAGTTTTGGTAGTGTTTGAATGCCACCGGGGCTGCCTCACAGAGGCGGAAAAGGGAGCACATTATCTGAGAAAAGGTGTGATCCAGTGGCGTTCGACTCTTCCGTTCCACAAGTACAAAAGGATGAAATTGAGAAAATGGTGAAGGAAATGCTACTGGCTGGGATTATACAAACTTCAACGAGTCCTTTCTCTAGTCCAGTACTATTGGTTAAGAAAAAAGATGGAGCCTGGAGGTTTTGTGTTGATTATCGGGCACTCAACAAAGAAACCATTCCAGACAAATTTCCTATCCCGGTCATAGATGAACTATTGGACGAGTTGCARGGGTCTCGGGTTTATTCGAAGCTTGATCTTAAATCGGGATATCATCAAATTCGAGTACGCAAAGAGGATGTAATGAAAACTGCTTTCCGCACTCATGAGGGGCATTACGAATTCCTCGTGATGCCATTCGGGCTTACCAACGCCCCTGCTACATTTCAATCCTTGATGAACGACTTGTTCCGACCATATCTCCGAAGGTTCGTACTTGTTTTTTTTGACGATATTTTGATTTATAGTAGTGATGAGAAGTCCCATGTCGAGCATTTGACCACTGTATTAGAAGTTTTGGAGCACCACTGTTTGTATGCTAACATGAAAAAGTGTGAATTTGGTCGAAGTAAAATTTCATATCTTGGTCATGTGATCTCGGGGATGGGAGTAGAAGCTGACCAAGAGAAAGTGGCAGCCATGTTAGCATGGCCAATCCCAAGGAACCTCAAGGAACTTCGGGGTTTCCTCGGACTCACAGGTTACTATCGGAAGTTCGTGCAAGGATATAGCAAGATCYCAYCACCTCTGACTGATCAATTAAGGAAAGACAATTTTGGGTGGAACGAGGCAYCCACCGAAGCTTTTGAGGCTCTCAAGAAAGCAATGACTACAATCCCCGTGTTGGCTATGCCCGACTTTTCACAGGAGTTCGTCGTAGAGACGGATGCTTCCGGTTTTGGGTTGGGYGCGGTGTTAATGCAAAACAACCGACCCATTGCCTTCTACAGCCACACTTTGGGACCAAGAGCTCGGCTTAAGTCCGTGTATGAACGAGAGTTGATGGCTATCGTTTTTGCTGTTATAAGGTGGAGACATTATTTACTTGGCCGCCGTTTTGTGGTTAGAACGGATCAAAGGAGCTTGAAGTTCCTACTGGAACAAAGGGTGGTTGGGGCAGAATTTCAGAAGTGGGTGTCCAAACTAATGGGATACGACTTMGTGATCCAATACAAGAGCGGGGCTGCCAACCGAGTCGCGGACGCTCTCTCTAGAAGACCCGYGGAGTTAATGGAGTTACATGCTTTGGTGTCACAAGGGGGTGTGGATTGGGCTGCGATACACGCACAACTTGAAAAAGATCCATATATTGTGGAGATAGCTCAATCTTGTCAGAGTGGTAATAACCAAGATTCTGGATTCTCTCTGGAAAATGGGCGTGTGTTATTCAAAGGGAGGGTGGTGCTTCCTCCTAACTCGCCGCTCATTCAAGATGTTTTGTTAGCATATCATGATGGGCCAATTGGTGGTCATTCGGGGGAGCTCAAGACTTATCTTCGGATTGCTCAYGAATGGTATTGGTTGGGGATGCGACGAACCATCACACATTATGTTAAGGCATGCTCCGTTTGTCAACAAAACAAAGCTCTCTCACAAAGTCRCYCAGGACTACTCCAACCTCTTCCTATTCCGGGTCAAGTATGGGACGATTTGACCATGGACTTCGTGGAGGGTCTTCCGAAATCAGCAAGTTTTGATACGATATTAGTCGTCGTGGATAGGTTCACCAAGTATGCTCACTTCATCGGTCTTAAACATCCTTTTACNAGTGGCAAGGGAGGTTAGTGCGGGGCCCACAACATTTAACTGATAAACTAACGGAATTTATAAGATTTCGTTAAGAGGTACCGAAACCATAAAAAATTGAGGAAAGGAGGTATTTAAATAAAATATTTTTGAAATGGGGTATTTATTTTCAAATACGACCCAAAAGGAGGTATTTATTAACAATTTTTCCTAAAAAAAATGAAAGGGAGAGAAATAAAGAAAAGGAAAGGAAAAAGAGATAGCGAAATCGTACCAAAGGGAATTAAGCTCCACAATTTCATAATGTATATCCTACAAAGACAGTTAGCGGTAAAAGGGTCTAATGTGAGCAATATAGGGTAAAAGGTTGGTTATTTTGAAATAATCCAAAGGTGAATTATTTTTGGCAGAACACGAAAAAGTAGGATTATTTATTTTAAATTTTTGTATGATATATTGTTAGATATGTTTTCAACATGTAGTTTTCACTTTTCAAAAATCTAACTTTCATAATTTGAACTTATTAAAATAACCAAAAATATAAAGATCACATTTYGTTTGATAAGAATTTGAACTARATGTAATGACTACTGCGTGATAGATAATCAATAAGGTCCACATTACTCGCTCTCAAAATAAGTTGAAGAGAACATAATCTAGGTCAGACATAAAAATTAAGTGCATAAACCCGCTAAAGTCTAACATCATGCCCCTTGGTTATTTTATGATTCATCAACCAAACATATATCAGCATTGACTAGCCTGATAATCCAAACAATTTCAAATCACAACTACAGAACATAGCAAGTAGAAACTAAAGTGCTCAGGTCATCTCCACAAAACTAGTTTCAGACATGTTTAGAAAATAACATTGCATATGGCTTTGACATTCCATAGAAACACATAAATGCATAATGGACTGAAAGACTTTATACCTTGGGCTGTACAAGGCATGAAACATAGTCTTCGTGGATATGGCATTAACCACTGCAGAAAGAACATTTGGATAAATGCTCTGTTTTCCAATTACAGATTCAGGAAGACCACTTTTAGGCCGAATAGCTCTTCTTAAGCCCAGCCTCAGCTCTCCATCTTCACCCCTATAAAATTCATTTGTGTAAATTGCAAATAACAGTTCAATAGGGCATTTCATCCCCTGTCTCTTATACACATCTAGATGTGTATAAGAGACAGGTCCTAGATACCCCGATATATATGTCGGAATTTCCACTCCACTCCATGTAAGTCCTTAGCAACCAATTCTTGGGAGGGGCGCTGCAGCTTATAGTCCTGATCATGAATACAACTAAGAGCTAAAAAACTTATAGATAAGAACACATAAGTATTAATAATTTTCTAACATAGGTAAGCCCGCAATTCAAAAAAGGAATGATGACCATACCAAAGGTGGGAAGCAGTCTTCTGCAGCACGTCGAGGCACTGAAAATCCACCATGAGTGCTAGTATCAGAAGCTGTCAAAGTCTTACAGAACATYTGAGGTGTTGATTTCYGGAGCATTTCCGRTGCATCGTGTTCCCCTCCTAGCCCTTCCGCGCTCCCCAAATCAGTCCTACTCAACTACAAAACAGTACACAAACCAGCACATTATTAGCTGTTCCACCACATTTTTTTTTTATCATTTAGTGAGCATGTTACCAATTACATAAATCAACATCCTCTGCTCCATATAAGTTGCACTACTGAGAGTTTTCCTGCTTGTGAATGCAGAACTAATGAACTAAACCAGCCAATTAAGCCGAATTATGAACCATGACATGTAATTCAACCAAATGACACGACTATAAATTTTCCAACTCTGAGCAAAACATACAAAAATAAACCCACATCAAAAAGAAGAAAAATATACCTCTGGCAAAGGGAACAAAGTCAGCTGCGTGAATACCTCATCATTCTCCTTGTTAGCCTATTGAACAAAGCTCAAGAAACACAAATCAATACCACATCATCGAAATTGTAAAGCGAAAATCCGCAACAAATCATAACTAGCTAACCAAAAGTTTAAACCGCTTACAAGAAGTTGAACATTGGCAACTTTGCAAAAGATATGAGGAGGCAAATCATAAGTAGGGAGGTCCAATGAAGGGTAATGAGTTGAAGAGGATGCAAGAGCTTGTTCTAAGTGACCTTGAGGAAAATACACAACCACATTTCCTTTTCTTGGTAATGAAGTGAGTGGGCCAGCACAAGCATGCCAAAGCTCCAAGTAAGAAGTAACAGCAGATTGAGCAGCATTAGAGGAGCTAGAAGAGGAAGATGATCCTTTTTCACAATGCCCATTGCAAAGTGCAATCTTTTCCACCTCACTCACTTCATGATTCAAATCAAATTCCATTAACTACCACCACAGTCTATATAACTAACTTTGATTCACANGAGAAATGGGATGCTAACCATAAGTGTCAACGAAAGGAGATGAGTGTGATATTGGTGGGGGACGAGCCGGAGAATGAAGTCGACAATGAGGAAGACGGGGAGGAAATTGGGGAGGAGAGTCRGGTTGCCACTGCCGGAGTATCACTGTGCTCAGTGGTGGGGTTCACGGGGCCTCGAACAATGAAGTTGGAAGGGTCGATTAATGGAATTGAGGTGGTTGTCATGGTGGYCCCGGGGGCCACCCATAATTTTGTCTCTTTATCTACTGTGCAGAATTTGGGATTAGAACCACGGCTGGTTTTACGGTGACTCTGGGGAACGGCATGGTGGCGGCAGGCCAAGGGAAGTGCGTGGGAGCCAAATTACAGCTTCAAGGCATAGTGGTGGAGGAAGAGTATCTACCCTTGGAATTGGGGAACTCAGACTTAATACTTGGAGTTCAGTGGTTAGCAAAGTTAGGGGAAATCACCACAAATTGGAAGCTGCTCCGGATGAGGTTTAGGAATGTTAATGAGATGGTCGAATTYGTGGGAAATCCTTCATTGGAGAAAACTCAAATCTCCATGAAAGCTATGCTGAGAACGGTTCAAAAAGGAGGGGGGATTTCGGTGGAGCTRTGCCAAGCAAGCAAGCAGGAACGTGAAGAGAGGGTTGGGATTGATGATGTTCCGGAGTATTTGCAGCATGTTATCCAARGTTTTGGTGGTGTTTTTGAGATGCCACCGGGGCTGCCTCCACGAAGGGAAAGGGAGCATGCCATTATTCTGAGAGAAGTGATCCAGTGAGCYTTCGACCTTACCGTTACCCACAAGTACAAAAGGATGAAATTGAGAAAATGGTGAAGGAAATGCTACTGGCTGGGATTATACAAACTTCAACGAGTCCTTTCTCTAGTCCAGTACTATTGGTTAAGAAAAAAGATGGAGCCTGGAGGTTTTGTGTTGATTATCGGGCACTCAACAAAGAAACCATTCCAGACAAATTTCCTATCCCGGTCATAGATGAACTATTGGACGAGTTGCARGGGTCTCGGGTTTATTCGAAGCTTGATCTTAAATCGGGATATCATCAAATTCGAGTACGCAAAGAGGATGTAATGAAAACTGCTTTCCGCACTCATGAGGGGCATTACGAATTCCTCGTGATGCCATTCGGGCTTACCAACGCCCCTGCTACATTTCAATCCTTGATGAACGACTTGTTCCGACCATATCTCCGAAGGAAGGTTGTACTTGTTTTTTTTGAACGATATTTTGACCTTCACTATAGTATGAGATGAGAAAAGTCATGCATCGAGAACACTTGCTCACCACTGTACTTTAGAAGTTTTGGAAGACCACTGCCCCATTTGTATCTGCTAATAAAAGTGTGAATTTGGTCGAAGTAAAACATATTTGGTAGTGATCTCGGGGATGGAGTCAGAAGCTGACCAAGAGAAAGGGCAGCCATTTAGCATGGCAATCAGGAACCTCAAGGATTCGGGGTTTTCCTCGGACTCACAGGTAAATCCGGAAGTGTGCAGGATAGCAAGATCACAGCTCCTGATGATAATTGAAGACAATTTGGGTGGAAGAGGCGCACAAGCTTTTGAGGCTCTCAAGAAGCAATGTACATCCGTGTTGGCTTATGCGACTTCACAGGAGTTGTCGTATAGACGGATGCTTGGTTTTGGTTTTGGGGGCGGTGTTAATGAAAACAACCGACCCATTGCTTCTACGCCCATTTGGGACAGAGCTGGCTTAGTCGTGTAGAACGGAGAGTTGAGGCTAGTTTTTGCTGTTATAAGGTGGAGGACATTATTTACTTGGTCGTTTTGTGGTTAGAAGGATCAAAGGAGTTGAATTCTACTAGGAACAAGGGTGGGTTGGGAGATTTCA
>SNQN01001540.1:50275-62119 GCA_008642245.1 Bassia scoparia | reverse complement strand
TTAGTTGGTAAGAAATAAACTCGGAAACTTTAGGTTTTTATTTTCGAAAAAAAGCTCACAGAAACTAGATTAGTTATCCCCATCTTCTAATAGGTATGAGAACTCAATAAGCACCCACCTCGGGCCAAGCATCCCATGACAATTGTTTGTCAATTTGATGAAAGATAAAAAATTATCAGATTCATCTACATTAATGAAATTTTTGAGATGAACCAAAACTATCATCCCATCGAAAGAGGAGATTAGGATCCGTGTCCAGTTTCTTAAATCAAGGGTGGGAGATGCATCTATCATAAATATAAAATTCCAAAACTTCCTATTTTTATTCCTTTACCATCTACCAACCATGTTAAGGACAATGGACTCTCCATTTCCCCTTAAAAATGGAGAGGATCCTAATTCAATGAAAAGAGTAATGCATAACGTCTTCCCACAACGATTTGAATGAAATGATTGTAATGGTGGGTCTGTAATATCTTTTATTTTTTTGTTCGCTTCAGTTGGAAATCTCCAAAAGACGTTGTTTTTTGCATGATTTATCAATGAAAACGAACACCATATGACATGATGTAGATGACAAAAATTGATAGGCGCTAACACTCAACAATGATGTACAGCGACCCATTCACGCGCGAACCACGCTTTTCCTCCTACGTGTATTTAATCTATACAATTAACAACTTAAATTTCTCATTCTCAACTTGAATTTTTTTTTAAAAAAAAAAAAAACAGATCCTAATTTCTCGACGGATTGTAATAAATATATACTCATTGCGATATTTTCTGTCACTAGTTTTCATTCTCTCTCTCAACAGTCTAAGTTTTTATTGTTCTGTTAAAAAATAAGTTTTAAAAAATTTGTTTAAAATTCTAAACAAATTGCAAATAATTCTCTAAATATTCAACATTATTTATCCCCATATATTTTGGATAGTTTTCAAAAAATTATTTTAGTTCAGTTCACTAAACCACCTAAATTCATTTTATCTTCATTACAAATAAAAAATGAGTTATTATCCTTTCAACSAAGGAYATTCCCAAAATTATCCAAGTAAGTCATTTGAACAATACCAATCCTACATGAAGTTGTCGCAATCTAACCTTCATCCATAATTCGTTAATGTTGGTGATGAAACTCCAAAGACTCAGCAATTTTCAACCCAGAAATTTTCCTATTCGCAAATTCCAAACACTCAACAATATGATGCTCCAACATCAAATCAAGGTAGAAGTAACATGCATTTTGTTACAGAGGAAGATGATGAAGAAGATAATGAAGGAGTTGATGCTCTAGAGCCCATCCTAACACCAGCGGTGGTGCACAACCCCTTTGGACGAAATCGTGCCTCTAGTAAAAGTAGCAAAAGGTCATGGTCTCATCGGGAAGAAGAACCCTTCATTGTTTGTTACATGCTGCATTGTACAAATCAATTGATGAGCACAAGCCGAAACAAGGGCAAAATTGTGGAAGAAGGTTTTTGCCTTGTACAAGGAGGCATGTGAGTCAAGGCCCATGGAATTTCCTGGGTGAAATTCGAACATGATGCAGATTCATTAGAAACGAATGTGAACAGATATCATGAAGTGGGTTGGGTACTATGAGAAAGCAAAGCGAGTCAAGCAAAGTGGTGATCTTGAAAAGGACATAATCGAAGACGCTAAGACCATCTACCATGATCACGAAGGTAAGAAGTTTTCCTACCAACATGCTTGGGAAAAATTGTGTGAGTATGAGAAATGGAAACTGAAGGTGGAACAATTTACTTGCTTGAAGGGAATAGGCAATCACCTAGCCGGTGCTAGTGGTAAAGACAGTYATAMTAGTGGGAAGAGAGTTTGAGTAGATGATGATGTAGATTTTGAGGACGTTGTATCTAATAAGAGTGTCAAACTAGATGGAGTTAAGAAGGTAAAGGCGATATCAACACAACAATGCAAGGGTAAAGGATTGTCATCCACATCCGATGATGCTAGCTTGAACCTGGGCGAGAGGCTTCAATTGTATGTTGATTTTAAAGAAAATGATATGAATTTTAAGAGGTAGAAGCTAGAGTTTGAGAAGAAAAGAGAGAGGAGAAGGAAAGAGTTGATGGAGCTTCAAAATAAGTAGATGAAGAACAACATGCTACAAACTCTCTTGAGTAAGGCTAGCCCATTGACATCAAATGAAGAGAAGATAATGAAGGATAATTTAATTGTTGAGTCATATCGAGATTTCGATGAGTAGGTGCAAGTTAAGCAGGCTGTTTAGGATAATCTAACGCTTTTGCCTATAGGTTTTTACCTTTCACTTGAAAGGATTTTTTCCTATTCCAGGCTATTATCGTAGAGGTTTAGTTAATTGTTTATTATAATTACCTATGTTTCAAATGCAATAGTAATGGACTAATGATGTTCCATGTATAATGGTTGTATTATTTTGTCCTTTTCTTTCATTTATCTACACTCTAGCATTTTTTAACCGTTGATTTGCAATGCACTTATTGTCCTTTTCTATACTATACTTTAGCATTGCACTTATTGTCCTTTCCCATTAAATTGTCAATGCATGGTTTAGTTTTTTTTCAGCAAATCAATTGTTTGCATGTTATTTATCTTTCCTTAATTTATCATTGTATGCATGCATGGTTAGTTTTTTAGTGAAATGTGAATGCATGCCATTACTTGTTCTTATTTATTTTTTGGTCAGATTGATGTAATGACTATACCATGCTTTAAACTATACGAAAGACTTGACATGTAATGTTGAGTAATTAACTTCTTCAGTATACAATTAAATTTGTCAAAAAATCACGGATAAATTATTCACATACACCCCCCCACCCCAATAATCACGACTAAACCTCTTACAACACAATTGAAAACCATTCAATAATCGAGACCAATTAAAAATGACTTTCAACTACCTACCCAAGCTCGTCTTCATCCAGCTCAGATGATTTAAGATGCATTAGGTTATCGAAATCATTGAAGAAAATATCAGTGATTACTTCACAAACCATTACACACTAGGTGAAAAAAACATCATATAATGCAGGGTGACTTTGGCTGGCGGTATAGTAACAAACGCAGCAAATACTGTTATTTGTGCTGGGATGCTTTTTTTATAACAACCGCTAACAAATATAAAGTGTTTTCGGAGAGAATTACACTATAATGCTACGTAGCGGTTGTGGGGCTCCAACTGCAACAAATATGTGTTATTAAAGAAAAGAAAAAGCGCGGTCCAACTAATAATGTAACTCGGTCAAGTTAACCTAAGCAAACCCTCATCACTATCAAGCTAACTTTTCCTTTCATTCCATCACGTCAACTTTCTTCTCTTCTAACTTCTCCTCTCTTTACTAACTCACCCACTATCCCTTCATCGTTTCCCACCTAGTCCTTCGCGGGCCGCAGCGCCATGCCAGGTTCATCCTCTTCACTCAACTCCTCATTCATCCGCCACAACCCCGACTCCGACTGTGACGCCAACCGATTGATTGAGGTTAGGTTTTGGCATTTTTGTATTATGCTTTGTTACTTGAAATATGAATTTTGTTGGTTTCTTTACTTTTGTGTCGTGTTTTTGTTTTTGCTAATGGTTTTGTTTTCCGTGAGTGTAGTATCTAGGGTTTGTTCCCCCCGGCCCCTTAATTTTCGTCAATTTTAGAGTTAGACTACAACTTTCGGTGTTGCTTTGCTTCGATTTATCATTTTTATTCAACTTGATTTTGAATTTTCGTATGGATGTTAAGGCGGTTTTAAATTTAGGCAACTTTTTTTTCAATTTTTTGAGTGATTTGATTTCTAATTTTAATTTTTGTTATTTTAGATGCACGCGGCTCTTTTATTTCAATTGATTTTTGTGATTTTGATTTCTAATGTTTTCATTTATCGTTTTAAAATTTCGTTTTGTTTCATTTTTTTTATTTCGTATTGGATTTTTAGGCGGATTTAAATTTAGGGCGAAGTCTTATTTTTCAAGTTTTCTATTGTGATTTTGCGATTTCAATTTTAAATTTTTGTGATTTAATGCACGCGGTGGGCTTGAGATCTGGGAGTCAAAAGGCGGGGCTGAGGCGGTTATGGAGACGAAATGAGTGGAGATTGCCGCGCTTTCTCTGAAGCGTTCTGGTTGACAACTTTTACTGCAGGTGAGTTTCAAAGAAGTTAGTTTCCTGGTCTGTTTATGATGATTTTTAGACTTCATTTCATTTTTCTTTGAATACATAGTTTTTTGTAGTTAGTTTGCATGAAATCAATTGAAATATCACAATAACAAATTATTTTGACAACCGTTCTGGATTAATATAAGAAGAATGTCATGTTACAAGTTATAAACATATTCATGTTAGCTTATTGTAGTGTGAATTTCTTCAACAATGCTAGCTGATCAGATCAATCCCACAATGGCTGTTACTTGTACTAATGTTGTATGTGTTATATTTTTTGTTGAATTTTTTCTGAGTTTTGAACGAAAAGCTTTCGCGGTAATATCTGGCATTGGTTTTTTATTTGACTATTATTTCTGAGTTTTGAATATTTGTTGTCTTACTTTTATAAATTCAACTGATGCATATAACATAATGTTGGGAATTACTGTGACCTTGCTATGTGGAGAAGAAAGGATCTGCTACTGCCATTCTTGGGTCCTTGGCTTTGAGGCAGAGAAAGCTAAAGGGGAGAGCTTGTAGATTTGAAACTTGGAAGGTTAAGTGACGTTTACAAGTTATTTTTTTCATCAATCTCTATGGCTTCTGATTTCTTTGATGAAGTGCAAGTTTGATCCTACTTATTGGGAACGTATCTCTAAGGGTGCCTTGAACGTATTCAAGAGAAGTAAGTCTAATTTAAATTTTTATACTGCCATTAAAAGACATTATCCTTTTATACAAGTAAATTTATTTAATTTTCTCTCCTCACCTTTCTCTTCTCTTTGCTGTTGTGCATTGTTCCAATATCGTATAGATATAATGGGGAGATATACTCAAAGGAAGCTGCTCACACCTTGCTGAATTTATGGCTTCTCCAATCACATTACTAAGCCGGAAAAGCGCAAGGCTAACTGCTACATTGAGATGTTTTCAAAGATTGGATACAATAAGTGGTGAGTATGTATGCTTATACTTACATCTGATACTGTCTCTATAAATTATTTAATGCAACCCTAAGACTTTTGCATAGTGTGATACACTCTCATAGTCTCATTAGCATTACTATCTAATTTCATTGCGACCCGACCATTGAAGTTAGTAGTGTTGATGTTTTACTTTGCTTCGTTCTTTTGTAGGTAAACTCAGTTCCTCTTGCTGTGGATGAGTAGATGGCAAAGATTTCAAGTTGCTCGTCAAGAATATTTGTTCTCAGAGGAGTTTCTTTTTTATAATAATACTTATGTTTTAAGATTTGTTGGTCGTTACCCAATTAGAGATCGATGTTTAAACAGTGTCAAGCAAATTGTGTACATATCCAATTCTTGATTATAATAAAGAGTTTTGTTTTTTTTAAACCATATCATTATTTGTTTACTAGCAATTCGTATGTAGTTATAGATTATAAAGTCAAAGTATCGCAATTGATGATGAGCTGATAAATTCAAGTGAATGCATTTTGATGCAGTTACTGCTAAGAGAATTCAAGGTTGAAATTGGTTTAGGGTGTATTTAATCAATATGCAATATATAGACAATCTCGTATTTATATATACTTATAGTATATATATATAATATATATATATATAATATATATGGGGGCTGTTCTATATATTGAATTTTTTTTTAAAAAAAATTTAGACTTTTGCTGCGCGTATGGCTAAATTAAGCCGGCGCAAATAACCCATTTGTTTGCGGTTATTAGCCATAACCGCAACAAATAATGGGTACTATTTGCTGCGGTTATGGCTAATAACCGCAGCAAATAGTGTTTATTTGCTGCGGTTATTAGCCATAACCGCGGTTACAACCGCAGCAAATAGTCATTTGCTGCAGGCTCATTTGCTGCGGTTCAAAAAATGATGTCGTACCCAATGATGTCGTTGCAAAAATGCACTACTACAATTAGAATGCTTGCATATGGTGTTGCAACTGACTACACAAATGAATACTTGCGTATAGGTGAATCAACTACAAACCTATGCTTGAAAAATTTTACAAACAGGGTTATATCTAATTTCGGGGRTGGATATTTGAGAAGGCCTAATCTACAAGACTTATGACGTCTTCTACATATTAACAACGAATGTGTCTTTCCAGGGATGATTCGTAGTATAGATTGCATGCATTGGGAATTGAAAAATTGTCCGGTTGCATAGAAAGCTCAATACCCAGAGCGAAACGAGATCGCAAGCCTTATCCTTGAAGCGGTAGCCTCTCAAGATCTTTGGGTATGGCATGCATTTTTTGGTATATCAGGGTCTGGCAATGACTTGAACTTTCTCTATCGAGCCTACACTAGTAGAAAAAGGGCCAAAAGCATTCTTATAAAAGCTCCAGGTTTTTAAAAGCKTGGAGCTTTTGTTGTATTCTTAAATTCTATGCAATAGTAAAAGCTCCAGGTTTTCAAAAGCCTAGAACTTTTATTGATAAAAGCTCCAATCTTTTAAAAACAGGGAGCTTTTAATGCTAACAACTCTATTTAGGTGCAAAGAATGAAAACTTAAATACGGAGTACTTAAAATTCCATACCTAAAAACAAAACCCAACTAGTACTCCTATAAACTTCACTCCCAAACCACAAACTAACATACCCCAAACCCTCGGTCACTCCCTCTATCACGGCGACCTACTGCCTGGTCCCATCGCACGGACGGTCACCGCACCAGACCCAACATCCACTAACGACCATCTACAGGCAGACCCAACATCCACCGCAACAAACTTCCTCCTTGAGTTCAGCTCGATGGCAGCGACCCAATTAGCCCACAATCAGTCCACCGCAAAGCAGCGTAGCCCCTACAGCAGATCTGCAGGTTTGTTAATTGATTTTCTCTTTTGCAATTCTACTTGATTTGAAGTCCAATTGTTCTTAAATATAAAATACTATTGAGTTTTCATATGTCAATTTAAGTTTTCTTTGATTTTAGTTTCGTTTTCTTTGATTTTCGTTTTGTTTTCTTTAATTTTSGTTTAATTTCAGTWTRGTTTTTGTATTTRTYTTTAGTTTTCTATGATTTTCGTTTAATTTTCTTCGTTTTTCGTTTGATATTTTCGTAGATCTAAGTATGTTCGTTTTGAACTTTTCGTTTTTGTGTATACAGTGAGAGGTTATGTGGATTAGCAATTTTGGTGATAAGAATATAGTTTCTGAGCGAGTGTGCTCGTGAAGAAGGAGATGAGTTGTGGTACGATTTTTTTTGTTTTGTTTTGTTTTTTTTTTGATATATTGTTCTGATTTTTTTCTTTGTAGTTAATTATCACAATGAAAGCTCCACTCCTAGGTTTGTTAGTGTAATGATCATCACACTTAACATTGGTATAATTAAAAATTAAGGCAATTGCAACAAAAGCAAGAGCAATGTACAATGTGGGACAAGGCAAAGGCTTGACATTTTGGGCACCAAACATAAACATATTTAGAGATCCAAGCTYGGGAAGAGGATAGGAAACACCAGGAGAAGACCCTTTGCTTACTGCTAGATACGARGTCTCCTATGTGAGAGGACTCCAAGGCTATACCGTCAATGGGGATAAGACATCCGAGAACCTTCAACCCTCTGCCTACTGTAAGCACTTCACGGCGCATGACTTGGATAACTGGCACGAGATCACTCGTTACACTTTCGATGCTTAAGTATGTTCTATTCCCTCTTTGTTACCCTATCTTTTCTGTGTGCTTTGCCAAGTATTTAACTTCTTGTATTCACGTCTGTATGTTTCAAAGGTAACTAAGCAAGATATTGTCGATACATTCCAACCTCTGTTCCAAAAGTTGTGTTGAGCAAGGTCGAGCAAGCTCGATAATGTGTGCCTACAATCGGGTGAATAGAGTCCCTATCTATGCACATCATGATTTTCTYATTGACACAGCTAGAYGGCAATGGAATTTTGATGGGTAGCTACATGTATATCATAATTTCTTTCCGCAATTACAATTTTTGATTAATTTTACAACTCTGTTTGCTGCTCCATATTTGACAGTATTTGCAACATGTTTGATGCGCAGGCATAGTCTCGGACTGTTACGCAGTGCCTATAATTTATGAACAACAGGGATATGCCAAGCCACCAGAAGATGCAGTTGTTGCTGTTCTAAATGCAGGTAAACCGACTGTCTGAAATTTCACTCACCTTAGTCTTTCTAGCTTGGGACTTTGATCGATAATTACCTACTAAATAGATGTTGTACATGCTTATGCTATACTTCCAACATCATGTGCAAGAATGAGTGTTAAACATGTTGACAACTAAGAAGAAATTTCACACCATTCGCAAAGACCATTTGTTGCGCTCTGTTTCCCACTGCCTCCTTGAAGAATCAGTTTGGTTGAAGGGTATCAGATGCTTGACAAGGTTTTCTAAAAGACCTATTTGCTCGTTGCTGCCGTGCTAGCCACTCCTCCCTTGCCCGCCGCCTCGGCTGCTATACCTAGCAATCGGCGTCAGGTCTCAGGTAATATGTTTTCTTAATAGTACCAGCTCCAAAAGTACAGACAAAATTGGAGACTTTTTTATGGATAAAAGCTTGGAGCCGTTTGGCCTTTTTTCCACTAGTGCTAACCGCTGGTTAATTTTACTATTAACGGATAAAGCTATCCCAAATTAGGTTTGGTTTACTCAAGGAACAACGCATCCACACACTGAGAAACATCGACTATTTGGTGAACATCAAGCCGCAGTAAGAAAAGATGTGGAACGTGCCTTTGCAGTCCTCCAAGCTAGGTTTGCAATCACTAGAAAACCATCTCTTGCTTGGGATGAGGAGATACTCCATAACATAATGATGGCTTGTATCATCATACATAATCTGATTGTGGAGGACGAAAGGGACATGTACCGTAGTAATGTAAATCCCATTGAATTTGTCGGAGGCCTGGGTAAACAAATGGTGGTCCTAGAACATCGATTGACGAGGATGAAGGAAGTTTGACTTACCGAGTAGAACGTCTGTTCAACATATACCAATATCTAGCTAGGAGAAATGAGTTGCGTGATAGGCAAAATCATTATCGATTGAAAGATGATTTGGTTGAACACATTTGGAATGTCCATCGAAGACATGATAATTTGAATTGATTAGACATAAATATAGTGGCCAATTTTTTTAATTAGATTTTTCCTATAGGTTTTTACCTTTTATTTGAAAGGGTTTTTCCTATTTAAGGCTTTTAATTTTGAATGTATTCACGTTGAGTATTTTTTTGACGGGGATGAAGAATAATATCATTCAATAATAGCCATARGACATCTACAATAATAAAGATCTGTAAACCACAAATTTAGAGAAATTCCCTAATTGTTACAATCAGAGACATAACGAATTTGCAACTTTGGCATGACTCATATTCCACCACTTCAAGCTTGACGCTAACAATGATTATTGATGTCGATGCATATTTCAAATTCGAGACCTCCGCAATCTGCGCTGATGTTTTGATCGAAAATTTGATGGCAAACCTAAACCCATAAGAATCCAAATCGTCTTCCCAATTATTATAAGAACTATAACAATAAAATTCTCAACCATATATGAGAATCAAAATCCCAAAAATTTTGGAAAAAACCCAAAATTTTGGGACAAAACTCTCAACAATGAAGAGACAAAACAAAATAGAAACAACATAAAGTAGAAAAACAAAAGGAATTAAAGAAAAAAGGTCAAAAATAGTCTAATTTTCGAAAATATTGGACTATTTTCGGCCTAAATAGATTAGAAAACTAGAACCCTGCTAGAGGAGAGGGTAGAGAKGATAGAAAAAGAGAGGCTGCAATAGCACAACATTATGTTGAGTATGTAAATTAAGTTATTCGAGTAAATCATTTCGAATTAATTTATTAATACGATTTACATATACCAACTAACAAAATTTCATAAATTTAGTTAGTGTCTTCGAATCAAACAATTAATTCAAAAATATATATGAATTTGAATTAATTAATTTCTTGAGATTTAATAAATTATCCCGAAAAATTTAAATTGGCACGATATAAATTAATTAATCTGAAAATTGATATTAATTTGAATTAATTAATTTCTTGTGATTTAATTAATGGGAAATTCCAAATGATACCACTGAATTTTTGTAATTTCCAGATGATACCATTGTTTTTAAAATTATCCGAATAATACCATTGTATTTAGGAGTAATTCCAAATCATAGCATTCCCATTTTAGAAATAATTGTATCATTTGTCCATATGATACCATTGTATTTAGGAGTTAATACCAATTTTCTAGAATAATGGTATCATTTGGAAATCACCAAAACTCAATGGTACCATTTGGAATTTTTTTAAAAAGGCACGATATAACTAAATAATTCGATTGTATTAAATACTCTGAAAATTTAAAGTTAATCTGCAATAAGTAGTAAAACACAATTAATTAAATACTAATCTCGATTAATTAGTGCTAGAAGTTTTAGCCAAATTAGTTAACAATAAATAAAAATAAAATGATGAGTTGGATGTGAGAGAAATTGTTGTAGGGTAGTTAAAAAGTAGGATAGAAAGGGATGAAGAGTTTTTCTGTGTCATTGGTGTGATGAAGATCAATGAAATTGTCTTAGGATGAAAAATGATGAGAAAGTGGTTGAGAGAGAGGGAGAAAAGGTTTGTTGCAACGCTCTTTGGCAACGGTTATGGTTATTGCAATGATTTTAGCAACGGTTGGATTTATTATAACAGCTTTAGCAACGACTATGTTTATTGCAACGGATTTAGTGTAGCAAGGCAACGAGTTTAGTTTAAGCCGTTGCAATAGATTTGAAAAGGCAACGAGTTCAATGAAAGTCGTTGCAACAGATTACTTTAGGCGACGGTCGAACCTATTTGAAACACCTTTAGCAACAGTCTTGCTATAACTCATTGCAAAAGGTTAAATTTTTTATTTTGGGCAATTACAATGAAGGGTGGCAATTTTATTTCATTTCCCCCCCAACATTTCATTTTCACCTTCACGCTAATTCATGCGTTTGGGGTTTGAAAGAAGTACAGTGATGTCGTAATTATTTTCGATTGTTGGAGGTTATTTTTGATTGGGACTTTCTAAAATCCKTAATTTTTTTCGATTATTTATTGTTGGAATTCTGCTCAATGTCATCTTGTTCGTGTGTGCTCGGAGCTTTGGTTACCGGAAATCTACTTGTTGGAATTGTGCTAGTGTTTGCTCGTATTATGCTTAGAAAATTTGCTTGCTCGTAATTGTGCTCGTCTCCGCTTGTGKGTTCAGTAAAATCTGCTCTTCGATCTTCGCTCAGAAATTTTCTGATGTCTTCACAGAGTTTGTTGCCGTCACCGCTCTACCCTTGTTCGTTGCCGCTGTCGTGTTTCCACTACTTGTCGTCGCTCTTCCCACTGCTCGTGGCTGCCTTTGCTGCTCAAAGTAAGTTCACAAGTTTGTTATATTAACTTAATTATCATAATTTAAAGGATTTTTTGCGAAATAAAACCTTTTATAACCAAAATTTTGCGAGATAAACCTTTTAAAGCATTATTTGCGAAATGAAACCCAAAACAAAAATTTCTTTGCAAAATGAAACCAGATGACGTCATTCATGGTTTGACTTTCCTTAATCAAGTTTGACCTTCCAATTACCACCCCTTAATCACTTTTGCGCTCTCTGATCTCCACTGCATTATTTTCCCAGCCTCTTCCCACCAACCACCAACTACCACCCCAGCACGGCAACACCAACCAACCAACACC
>SNQN01001540.1:0-11209 GCA_008642245.1 Bassia scoparia | reverse complement strand
TGAAACATTGCAAGTTTTTGGCTTGACGGACCAAGTGATCTTAGATAATTTTTATCGAAGGTTGAACAATAATAGTGCTTTCAAGTTTGACATGATTAGAGGACATTGTCAAGATTTGACTCAACCTCTCCAAGAAGTAGAATCTTTCATGCATGCAAAAGAGATATGTGTTGTTCTCGGAARAAGAAGGGAAAGAGAAGTGTCATCCTCCTCCAAGTCTCAACCCATCCAAGGCCACATAAGTGGCGGAGGTGATCGGAAATTATCAAGGACTTGGAACATAGAGGAAGAAGAGAAAGAGAAGAAGGAAAAAGGCCAAAAGAAGAGAAAGATTAACTACAACCCCAAAGGTTTAGTAGACCAAAGATCTCTATCAAGTGTACCTGGATGTTAATTAGCAAGGATGTACATATTGGTGACCCTCCTCCAATTAGAATTGYCCTTGAAACGAGAGATAAAGCTAATTATTGCAAATATCACAAGGACATTGGCCATGTGACTGACAATTGCTTTAACTTGCAAAGAACTTTTGATAACTTAGCATCTCAAGGAAAGCTCAAGAAGAATTTGATTCAAAGGTTTTTGAAGAGGCAAACTTTCATATAAGGCTTGCCTCATTTAACCATTTTGTGCGGCAAACTGCAAATTTAAATTAAATAAAATAAATGTTACAGCTATCTTCTCACATCTATGTCGTTGATCAATGGCAATAATTTGAGTGCAAGTTTGCAACATTCATATCCATCATTGTCTTAACCAAAGTACACTCTTCTTTTCCCACATATTCTCTCCTCAAACCTATTCTTATCTCTAAATTTTCTCTCCTTCATTTTCACTCCCTCTAATTTTGTCTCTCCTCCATTTTCACTCACTTTAATTTTCTCTTTCCTTCATTTACTTTTTTGTTTTTTTAACTTTCTTTCTCCTCCATTTTCTCTTACTTCGCTGTCTTCGTCGACGTCGCCCGTTGTCTTCGTCGTTGTCTCCGACAGGAGGTGGCGGAGGTCTTAGGTAATGGTGGTGCGATTGTTTGTGTCAATGTGTGTTTCCATTTTTGTTTGGTTTTTCTAAAAAAAAAATATAGAAAAGAAAGTAAGGTTTTGGTGCCAAAGTGTCAAACTAAGTTGAGTTTTTTGCTACAGTTAAGATTTTGGAGTGATTTGATTTGATTTCACTTTTTTAAAATCTAAATATTCATTTATAATTTATATTTACTTATTTTTGATTGAGTAGTTACTTTTTTCGTTTTGAAGTTACTATATTGTCTATATGTATAATAATAGAGTTGTAGTTGTGTGTAAACTAAAAAGTAACTCTGAGAAAAATAAAAGGTAATTGTGTCTAACTTAAAATGTAAGAAAAAAGTAAGAAATAATTGTGTTTAGTCTAAAAAGTAACTCWAAAAAAATTAACACTACTACAAAATTCACATAAAAGACCATATCTAAGAGACCGGTGATACCCAAAAACCGGTCTCTTAGATTAAGAGACCGATTATTCAGAGTAACCGGTCTCTTATATTGATTTAAAAGACCGGTTGGCCACATCACATCTCTTAACCTGTGGTCCCTTTGGCTGGGGGACCCACAATTTTGGTAAAGAGACCAGTTTTGTTGGGACACTGGTCTCTTAGATGATTATTTAATACTCCCTCCGTTTTTTTTTTTAATTGTTCCAGTTTCTATTTTGGGATGTTTTTAAATAGTTGTTCCAAACCAATCTAAAAATAACTTTTTCACATTTTACCTACTTTATTTACTCTAACATTAATGACTTACCCCTTTCTAAAGTCAACTTTCATTACTTTACCCAATCTTTTCACCCAAAATTACTATTTCCCATAAAATTTCATTCACACATTTACTCTTTTACCTAACTTATTCAACTTTTTACCCAACTTACTCAACTATTTTATTCAACTCAATCAACCCTTAAACACCGTGCCATTTCGGTTTGGAACAATTAAAAAAAAAACGGAGGGAGTATTTTAATAGACATTATCTATGTACTCTTGTTAGCCCATTACTCGTATTATAAGTATATGGTCGATCTCTTGAGATTTTTTTCATTTATTAAACACACATCTCTCTTCTCTCTCCTCTCTCTTTTCTCGTGCTCCTTACGCATGCGTCTCTCTCCTCTATTCTCTCTCCCCTCTCATCTCACACACCTTTAATCCAAACAACCCACAATTATCTAAGTTCCTCTAGATCTTTCTTGTTGCTCTTCGTTTATTCAAAGGTCGATTTGCTCGATTTGCTCGATTTTCTCACACTTCGATTTGCTCGATTTTCTCACACTTTGATTTGCTCGATTGTTCGTTTGTTTGTTTTTTTCTGAATTTTCTTTTAATTTCGAAATCTCATTTCCTGAATTTTGTGATTTCATTTTGATTTTTGGATTTTCTAAATTTTTCGTTTTTTATTTGTTGCTTTTTAAAGATATAACTGATTTTTTTTTATAAATCTAAGTTATTTTTAGAATTTTCATTTTTTTTAAATCTTAGGAAAAATGGAAACTAATAATCTCACCTTTTGGTGGTCTTCTCTCAATAATCCGACCTCAAAGTAATTACAGAATAATCCCAACTTTTAGGGTGGTCTTCCCAAAATAATCTAAACTCTCATTTTCTTACATAGAACAAGCCAAAAATGGATCAACAAAAGCAACAAAAATAAGAGTTCAGATTATTTTGGGAAGACCACCCTTAAAGTTGAGATTATTCTGTGATTACTTTAAGGTCGGATTATTGAGAGCAGACCACCAAAAGGTGGGATTATTAGTTTCCATTTTTCCTAAATCTTATTTTCTACATTCTTTTTTTAATTATTGTAAAAGGTTTGTTTTCATACTTATTTGTTTATTTTTTTATGAATAGTTTGATTTTTGTTGAGGTTTATGTTAGTTGTTGCTAGGTGGCTGCGATGTATATGGTAATTGATTATTTTTAATTTGTTTTTTCAGGTAAAACATAAGCTTGAATTTGAAGAGTTAACACCTCAAAACAAAAGATCAAATTTTTATAGGTATTCAAGTGTTTGTAATATTTGGATTTTGGACATCTTATAAAGTCTATAATTTTTTTTATAAGTAAGTTAAAATTCATTAAGCTCAAAAACCACAACAATTACAACCTAACAGCAAAGTCAACCTAGCAAAGCGAACCAGCTCAAAAAACTAATACAAAGTGTGAAACCACTCCCAATCCTTCCTCCTAATTTTCCAAGGCATAACACTAGTAACTCGAGCAAGAACAACTTCCTTAATCAGGTTACAAACAAGAGCAATATCTACACTAATGCTAGACCAATAAAGCTTATTACGAGCAGTCCACAAGTGATAGATGGTGGCCTGAAGCACAGAAAAGCAAACCTGTAATTGAAATTTAGTGATTCGCAACTTACGTAAGTGATGTAGAATCAACCAAAGCTCATCACCTGTAATACAAATACAAAGCCAATCCTGCAGCATCTGCCAAAGCTTGTGACTGACATCACACTTAAAAAATAAATGACCATACGACTCAGGAGCCGTCTGACACAACAAACACAAAGAGGAATGACAAACACCAAGCTTGGACAACCTATCCCTCATTTGGGCCTCCCTTGGACAGCAAGCCAGCCAAAAAAACGATGCTTAGGCAAACTCAATCGTTGTTGAAGGTTTCCCAAGAGTACTCAAGAGGGGGGTGAATTGAGTACCCAATAAAATTTTCGATTTGCTACTGTTCTAGTCAGGTAGACTAGTTGTACTGGTCTTCGCAGCGGAATTATTAGTTAAACAATTAGTAGAACATTATCGAACAATAATAAAGGACACAAGATATTAACGAGGTTCACCCAACTTTGGGCTACGTCCTCCTAACCTAGTTACTTTTATTAATTCTACTCCGAATGAATAATAGCAACCCTCACTCTCTCAATGTATGATCTCTCACACAATGAAACCCCACACTCAACCCAAGTGTGCTCTTTCGCACTTGAACTCACAAGCACTCGCAATTGAACTCTCAAATGCTACCCGATCACCAAACCCTTGGTTATGATCCAATACAAATTCCTTTCTCTCAAATAACTCTCACAAAGAGCGTACAAGAGTAAATTAAAGCTCAATGTATGCATTCGTATGATCTATGCTTGCTTGATGTAAAACTAAGGACTTTTCTTCTCTCAAAAAATAACTCTTTAAAGCTCGGAGAGAATCATTTGTAAGAGTGTATACTTGTGAATATTTATAGGCAAGAGCCATGCAATTGATCATAGTCGAACCCTACAATATGTGAGATATTTGTTTCCAAAGATCCACACATATTTTAGGAAAGTTTACAAGATATTATTTTATACAAGATAAAATAATATCTAGTTAACTTAACTCGACAAAATCAATTACACAATATTCCCAAGTAAATACTCTTACTAGATCACCTTGAAGTTTCCAAAATTCTTTTTAGGAAAGTCTTCAAAAACGTTTACTTGTTCGTCAAGGTGATCAGAGTTGTGAGAACAGTAGAACTGTTCTTCCAACTGGTAGTGTTGAAGCAACTAACCAACTGGTCTAGTTGTCTTCAACTCTACAAGAAAAGTCACATAATTTGTTTATCAATAATACAAGCAATTAACCACACTTATGCATTTATACAATATAAAGACCTAGTCTAAACCTAGAACTAATCTTCATATTCTTCAACATCTTCAAAGCTTGCCCTTGATCTTCTTTTCAACTTGGAATGTTTACGAGATTAACTCGAAGGACCTTCTTGCTCAGAGAGTTGGAAAAACCTATATGCTAAACACATAGAACAATTTGAACATATAACTTGTTAGCATACATGTCACTTTCTTTCAAGTGACCAAGAATAGTTTTCTCAGCTGTTCAGACCAGCTGTATTCATCCGATCAATGTACCTGTTCTTGCAACTGTTTGTCATCACTCAAAACACCAGGGAACTCAACAGTTGCCAAACAAAGTCGCACCAACTAACCTGTTTCATTGGAGTCTGCAACTTAAGATAGACTGTAGAAACAGAATACTTGGACATATTCAAGATATCCTGCTTTAGACCACACTCGAGGAAAAGATTCTTAACCTCACACAACTTGCGCCAATACCAACAACAATCCAAGGGTGGTTGATAATCCCACCAATTCTGTTTTTTCAAATAAAAAAAATGAATCCATCGACACCATAAATTCTCTTTGTTATGAGCCAAAGCCCAAACATGTCTTCCCAGGTTAGCTTGATTCCAAATCAAAACATTTTTAATCTCCAAGCCACCAAATTTTTTAGCATGACAAATGCTATCCCAATTGATATTACCTGCCTTACCTGAATGAGCCATACCACTCCAAAGAAAAGATCTACAAATATTCACTATATCATGCAGAACTGATGAGGGGAGGATAAAAACCTGACCCCAATACATGTGAACGCTCATTAACACCGAATTCACCAACTGAACTCTTCCCATAAAAGACAAATGGCGAGAACTCCAAACTTTGATCCTGGCAATCATCTTATCCACTAAACTATCACAATCCTTAGCTGCAATCTTTTTAGAACAAATCGGAACACCCAGATATCTGAAAGGAAGTTGGCCTTGAGAAAAACCAGAACAATAGAGAGCCTCCTGAATGTCATCCTGATTCATACCCATACAAACCATTTCGAACTTTTGAATATTGGCTTTCAAGCCAGTAGACTGAGAAAACACGTGAAAAGCAGAAAGGAGAGCCTTGATCGACTCCAAATCACCTTTACAACAAAGGATCAAGTCATCCGAAAAACAAATATGTGTGAGTTTCGCCAACCGACAACGAGGATGAAACTTAAAAGACGTATGCTGAATCATGTGGAAAATCGTTCTAGAGAGGTATTAAATCACAAAGACAAAAAGCAAAGGGGAAAGGGGATCACCCTGCCGCAAACCCCTTTGAGAAGAAAAGAAACCAAAGGGGCTACCATTAATAACCAAAGAGAACTTAGGAGTGTAAACACATTGCATCACTAAGTGTAAGAAGTGTTCAGGAAACCCAAGGTGCCTCATAAAATCCTCCAAAAAAGACCAATCAACCGTATCATAGGCTTTCCGGAGATCAATTTTCATTAAGCAGCTAGGAGACACATTTGCTCTCCCATAATGACGAACAATGTCCTGGCAAATCATAATATTATGGATGATGAAACGACCATGAACAAAGGCCACCTTGATTTGCATCAATAATGTCAGGTAACACATGCCTCAATCTACTACAAAGAGCCTTAGAGAAGCATTTATAAATGGTGTTGCGCAACAAGATATAGGCCTGAACTCTGAAACATCCTTTGGACAAGGCACCTTAGGAATCAAAGAGACAAAGGTAGCATTGATAGATTTGAGCAATCTACCAGAATCCAAACACTCCAACACAGCTTGAGTAACAAGATCACCAACAACATCCCAGTTATCTTTGAAGAAGTGAGCAGTGAAACCATCGGGACCAAGGGCTTTATCACCACAAATAGAGAACATAGCTTGTTTAACTTCATCTGCAGTAAAAGGCTAAGAAAGAAAACTAACATGATCAACAGAAAGAAGAGGATCACAACCTACAATATCAGAATTTACAGCAAGCTTCTCTTGCATTTGAGAACCCAAAAGAGACTTGTAGTAATCAAGAAAGGCTCCACCAATAGCCTCAGGAGTAGTATGATGAACACCAACAGTATCATGGATGACATGTACATTATTCTGCAACCTCCTCTGCTTGATCGCCCTATAAAAGCAAGCTGAATTCGAATCACTATCCTTAATCCATGTGGCTTTGGCTTTTTGTTTCAGGAAGGAGAGATGATTCGCCAGAGCAGATTTGTACTCTGTAGCAGCAACTCGCTCATCAGTAAAAAGAATAGTATTCCAAGGCTCATCATGAATGCGTTGCTGAAGATTATTCAAAGTGGACCATGCAACATTCAGCTTAACCTGCAAATCATAATACCCCTCCTTATTCAATTGCTTTAGGCCATTTTTCACACATTTAAGCTTGCCAGCAACTTGAAACATCCGAGAACCCTGAGAAGCAGAATCCCGCCATTTTTGGATCATGCTTTTGAAATTAGGATGACTTTGCCACATTTTGAAGTATTTGAAAGGTTTTTTTTACCTCCCACAGTTCCATCCGTTCGTAGAAGCAATGGGGTATGATCAAAGATGCCCTCATTCAAAAAAATAGTAGTAGCAGTAGGATATGAATCTAACCACAAGTCATTAGCCATGACATGATCAATTCGCGAAAAAATCTATCTGTCCCCTCTTGCTTATTGCTCCAATTAAAGAAGTTACCACAAGACTTCACATCCTGTAATTGACACTGATACATACATCTTCGAATGGCCTCAATCTTCCATGTTTGCACAGCAGAACCAATCCATTCATCAACATTCATGACACAATTCAAGTCCCCCATCAAAAGCCAAGGACCTTTAAGCTTCCCCGCACACAAGCTAAGGTCATGCCACAATTGATTCCTTAAACCCCTATCATTATGAGCATAAACAATAGAACAAAAGAAAGAAGGAAAACCCTTAGGATCCACCACCAGATGAAGCAATTGATCAGAAACAAACTGAATCCCAATATCAAAAGACAAAGGATTCCAAGCCAAAACAATTCTCCCAGTTTGAGCATAAGAAACATTAGAAGAGAAACACCATATTTGAAAAAGAGTATAATAGAGTGAACCCAACTTATGGGGCTTCACCTTTGTCTCTAAGAGGCTATAAGACCATAAGATTGACTACTAAGAGAAGATTTGATAGTCAACTGTTTATCGGGCCTATTAGCACCTCTTACATTCCAACAAAACAAATTATCCATTAGGAATAGGGGGGTCAATACCACCAACCCACTCCCCAGTATCACCTTAGGCATTAATATTAGCATTGGTATCCTGCACAAGAACATCAAAACCATTTTGCAACATTGTTATAACAGTATGCATAACCCCAGGTCTAGCAGGTTTAGTAACAACCTGAAATTGAGTAGAATCCTCCACAAGAGGAGGATCAACAGGTTTGTAACCAACAGGAATCGACACAATAACAACATCCTCCTCATTAACAGCAGAACCAGTAGCAACAGTATCTTGAGCAGTAGGATCCAGCACAGGATTCCCATTGGTTTGAGCAGTATCAGTATTAGCTTTAGGTTTCCATTATTGTCTAGCACGGGGTTTCCCCTTCTTGCAATCCTCCTCCTTATGACCAAGCCTATGGCAAGAAGGACAAAGAATAGGCTTCCAATGGTACTTCACAGCCACTTCACAAAGAGTATTATTTTCATCATAAAAGTGTAAACAATCCAAGGCCTCAGAACCCACCTTCATCTCAATCAAACACCGGGCATCCTGTAATCTATCTCTATTAAGAGTAGCTTGGTCCAATTTTAACAAGGTACCCAAAGGTTTCACAATTCTCTCAAGCACACCAAAACCCCAATATTTAAAATGAAGATGAATATTAACCCATATGGGAACACTACACACATCAGCTTTGTCAAAACTAGCATCCGAAGACCAATATCGCATAATTACAGGCTTATGATCAAAAAAGGGTCGCTCCGTCGCCATAACAGAATCACAATCTGTCATAGACTTGAAACGAATAAGAAAAACCCCTTTATTAACCCTTGTAATCTTACCAATAGCATACTTACGCCAAATACGCCTAATAAACCCCTCAAACACAGTCAAAGGGGGATTGGCTCCCAAAATCGAAACAACAATCGAAGAGGACCAATAATCCACTTCCGATTGAATATCATCCAAGTCAATACGACCAATAAAGTCTATAATTTGTTATGGTGTAATTCAAATATTAATGTAAATTGGTTTATATTTTCAATTTTATATAATAATACTTTTAATACCATTCTAAGTAATATGTATGTATTATGTACAAGTACTTTGTATGTATTGCTTTGTTAGATCGAAATGTGAGGAGAATTCTAGTTATTACTTCAATGTATTATTCAATTTGTGAAATAAAGTAGGTGGGGGTGTGGGACCTCCCACCTGCTGTACTTTTTTTTAATTAATTAAATGATCAAAGAGACCGGTTGTGCATCAAATCCGGTGTATTTGATGTAATAAAATAATCATAATTAACTATATAATAGACCGATTAGTTAGTCAGATCCGATGTCTTATCTCTATAACCAAAGAGACCGGTTTTTCTAAGCACCGGTCTCTTTTCTCAATATAAGAGACCGCAAAAATAAACCGGTCTCTTACCCTAAGAGACCTCCCAAGTATAGACCGGTTGTTTGGAGGTCTCTTTGGGGGTTTTCAACCGGTCTCTTAGAGGATTTTTGTAGTAGTGTAAAAAGTAATTGTGTTTTGTGCATGTGACTTGTGTTTATTCAGATCTAAGATTACTTGACATTTGATTACTTATTTGTTATTTTATTGTTACTTTTTGTTGGATTAATGTAAGATAAAAAGTGACTACGAAAAATAAAAAGTAATTGTGTGTAAGAGAAAAAGTAACTCTAAGAAAAATAAAAAGTAATTGTGTCTAACTTAAAAAGTAAGTAAGAAAAAATAAGAAATAATTTTGTTTAATCTAAAAGTAACTCTGAAAAAATAAAAAAGTAATTGTGTTTTGTGCATGTGATTTGTGTTTATCCAGATCTAAGTTTACATGACATTTGATTACTTATTTTTTTATTTTATTGTTACTTTTTGTTGGATTAATGTAAGATCAAAAAAATGGGATTTTCTATGGTATACCAATGAGGTTTTGCGTTTTCTAAGGTATATCCCTCCAAATATATTTGTTAGAACTATAACCTTGAACTATGTTACGTTATTCTGTATTATCCCTCCGTTAATTACACGTTAATCAAACGTTAATATGTGTTTAGTTTTTTCTAACCATGGTTAACCAATGCTTTTSCCTCCTAACTTYACTCTCACRCACTTCTGATTTAAAAAGCTATTACTTCCCACCCACCAAATTGATTCGCGATTGAAGTTCTCCAATTATTCCCCAAATTTGCAAGATGCATTCTTCATCATCATTATCAACTTCTCACAACTTCAATCGAATTTCACCATGTCAGTTGGAGTTCCTTAGCCCTAAATGCACATGCGCCATACCCAAATTTGCAAAATTGAAGCTCTCACACTCTTCTCTCAATTTTTAGAAAGGCGCTTTTTCGCTACGATGTATRTGGTTTCTTTAAATGGCTCGATGTAGCAGAAATTAAGGGGTTTGCTCTAGCAGATGGAAATTGGCAGTTTGAAATTATGGMTTTGAAGGAGAAAGTGTCTGAATTGAAGTTGACTTTGAAGTTAGGGTTTGTGGTGTTTTCTGTGATGATGCTTGTTAKTTTGTTGAAGTAATTGAAGAGTGAATGGCAGTGTAATCGAAGTTAGCGTTTATGCTGTATTTTGTCATTATTATGAGTTATTGGATGTTTGTAATGGAAGTTGATACTCTGAACTCCTCTGTATTGCTTATTTTGAATCAATGACAAATTATTGTTGTTTTGCAAATTGGTATTGTTACTTACGTTTGTAAACTGTGATTGCAAATTTAATGAAAAAACATGAGTGTTATAAAGTGTTCATCATTTAATGGAATAAACTGAGTAATAATCAAACTCTGCAAGTTGGCATACTGAAATTCTTCAATAAGTTCCTGATTGATTAAGTGTAATGTTGCTTCATATGTTTCAATTCAGAAGGAAACACTTACAAAAACAAAACACCAAATTGGCATACTAAAATGCTTCATACACAAGAGTTCAGAAGCAAAGACATTCCAAACCAAAAAAATTACATAACATAGAGTGTTATTGAGAGTCATTGTCCTTAAACTAATTGGAACAACTACTGCTTTTTCTGTTGAATGTTGTTGTTTTGCGGTCCAAGTTTAGCGACCCTTRAATGCTATTGTGGCTGACTAGAACTTGCCCTTTTGATGTTGTTTGAACCCTGTGACTCAGCTATCATCCTCTCAATTAGATTGCCTACACCACCTCTTAACACATTTGCTTTGCCTTTTCCTTTTGTGTTCMCTTCAGTTGACTTTGGATTGGTCTTAGGAGCTACCTTACTTCTTGCTGCATCAACTGCTTGCATCTCCTTTTTCGTGGCTCCACCCTTGCAGGTCTTACTGTTATGTCCAGCGGCCTTGCATTTTTGGCATTGTACAGTAGTGGACCTTTTCC
>SNQN01001539.1:79245-92928 GCA_008642245.1 Bassia scoparia | reverse complement strand
GAGAGACTCAAGCCTTGCTGACCCGATCGATGGTGACCATTTAGGGACACCTATTAGGACACAAAACAGTGAGCTTGACTGTAGCGCTTGAAGAAAGATCCATCTGAGATGCAACATCCTTTGCTTTCTTCTTTGGAGAAAAGTGCCACGCCATACAAATGGTGATGGATCAAATGCCTCTTAGGTAGAGATTTCGGGAGGTATAGAATACAACGAGGAGATTTGGGACACAAACTTCTGATGGATAATGATAAAGCTACAAGAATCTCAGGAGGATCTCACCAACCACTTCTACTACAGGTCCATGGTTGGTTAGTGCTTGTCATGGGGGATGTGATGCCGAGTGCCCCATGGTGGGAAGCTATACCTGAGACTAGTCGCACAGCGGTTAGAACAGAAGCTCCTGGAAGCCTGGCTTCAGTGGATTTAGTGAGAGTTCTAGCCAGCCCCCTGGCTGAATGTGTGATTTAGTCCCTATTCGCACATAGGTAGATTTATGGGGCCTTGGACTCTTCTTCAAACAACCAAGTGCTGTCGGAGACCCAAGGATGGACTAGTATTTCAAGACAGAGGTCTGAGTGGTGTAACTGTGGGAATGCAAGTGGACAGGTATCAGCTGTTGAGTTACACCCACAAAAAGTCCTATTCTTATTGATTGGACACGAAGGGCGTCTATAGGTTGGTAAATCGATTTCTCGACACCACTGACATAGATTTAGATAGGAGAGATTGACAACGAGAGTGCTTAATTATGCTAATTTCGAAGGTGGACTGATTATAAAAAGGATGTGCGAAAAGAGGGCTCTAGCCAATTAAAAAGGAAAGGAATAATGTGAATAACATGCGAGTAGAATGACTCTGTCAGGAACCCGGCCAGGGACGAGTAGCTCTTGCCATACAAGGAACAGAGTTATCATTAGCAAACAAGCTGAAGAACAGTGCGACGCACTTAACCAGGAAGTCCAGTAGTGGGTGACACTTGGTGAATAAAGGAGGTTAGACTGTGCAGAAGTGCTTCTAGAGGAGGAAGTTAGATCGAACCTGAAAATACGTTCATGTTCGACACAGGAGAAGCTCCCGCAAAGCTGAGCACAGGAGGCTTCGAACTGATAGTTTTTACACAAATGAGAAATTGTTCAGTCAAAAAATTTGTACCATCGATGAGAAGTGACACGAGCAGGTGAGCATAAACCTTCACCTAATGAGACAAAGGTGTAATGCACAAAGTGCAAGGGTGTGTGGATCATAGAAAAGAAGTATAGAGAGTGGAGAGGCCTTGGCAGTGCAGGGAGATGGCTGCACCAAGGCTGGGGCTGAAGAGTAGTCCATGTCGGACAATGAGGCCAACTCGGCCTAGTTGGCCTCCATTACTCTGGTGATAACTCAGGTCTTCAGACGCTTTCGATAAGATTCGAAGTGGGAAAGCTCTCCTCTTTGGATGTTGAGGCTTTTCATGGGGCTGCACTTGAGGAGAGGCTCAACTTGTGTCGAACGGCCGCCTACCTCGTTCTCTCTCTCGACCTGCTGATTTAGTTTTTGACGGGCTTGTTCTTTTAGAACCAAATAACAATTCTGAGATTGCTATTCGATCGTCATTCTGTTAGACTTTGCAGTACAATTTTGGTTTCAATGACTTTTAATTGAATGCAAGAACATATTGTGGCTTATGGCCCAGTGTAAGGGACCACTTCATTTTTCGCGAGTCTTAAGCCCGAGGACAGAGCGCACCAGCTAGTGTAACAATTTGACTCTATAGGGCAGTACTACTGTAACTTTCATGCACATGCTTCTCTCGGTAATAGAGATTATTCCCCTGAACTTACATAATATGTACTGCTTTTATCAGGCAAGCACACCGCACACTGCGCTTAATATATAGTGTGAGAGGCTGTATTCATGTTCTCTATTAATTGTGAGTCACTCCATATATCCATTAGATACTCTATAAATTCCCTCTGGGCATTTATCGTTATTATGGCAAGTCTATTTGTAAACTACATAATATAGGAACCACGACGTTTCGACCAGGTGATGAATACCAGGGGTAGTAGCTTCGTCCCCCTAGACTTAATATGAATTTTCTAAATTGATCAGATATATGTTTCAAATAAGTTCATATTGGACTGACGGTGTACTAAAATGTCTAAAGGAAAGCAAAAATTTTGAGCGTAGTATTGCTCTGCATTGTAATTTTTAATGGCTTAAAAAATGTTGTTCCTCTCTAATGTAGATACAAAGCAAAAAGATTAGAGTCATTAGTTTTAGTCTCATCTGTAATACGCGTCTTTAGCGGCAAAAAGGTGGCTAACATGTAACTTTGGTGTGACCCCAGTGCCGGAAGACTCCCGAAGACTCTCATATGAATTAATTTATTTCCTTTGTGCGCTTGATAATTTTACAGCATATAAGGAATCATTGTGTTTGGAATTACTTTAACTTTCCATTCACATTATATATTCATGCAAATTATATATTCGCTGGAGATGGCTCCTTAGTAGTATTTTTGCAATGAAGTTAACCAAAAGACCGATAATCTAATGGTACCACTGCCCTAATTTTGGACATAAGGGCAGGGTTCCTTCAAGGGTAGGCATAACCTACCCTGGTACACCTTATTTTACTACATAAGAAACATCTAGTCGGTTGAGTACTGACTGAACATATGTGCATGGTCGCGTAGCGCTCTTAGAGCTTCAATATGGAGTGATTTTTGAGGGAGATTTAGAAAACCAGATTGGCTTCATCCAACCCAAATCCAGTGTACCTCGACACTCATGGTACACAAGCAGTAGACGAGGATGTCGTTACCAGCGCGAAAGCGAGCCTTTCGTCGCTCTCTTGTCGCCAAGCGCTCGGATGACCCTTAGCTTTATTTCCACGTCGTTATGGAAGAGAATGTAGAAGAGGAATTCATTTTACTTAGCGCTGGCGGCTCTTTTTTCACCTCAAGATAGAGCACTGGTACCAGCCGAAAAGAGCTTTGGGAATTACTACTCATGTAGACAGAAAGAGGGGTTTTACTGAGCTTGGGTACTGTCAACCTCCTAGCGCTGGCTACTGTCCTCTGTACGAAAGAGAAGGGTTTATTACCAGGTGGCTCGCGGTTGATCGACCGAGCCTGGTACGTATCCTCTTCGTAAGAAAGAAGAAGGATTTTTAACCATGGGGATTCGAGGCGCAGAGTTGGCTCGAGGTCTTCGCGCCTCAGCGGCTGGTGACCGTTAGTGTCTGCTGTAGAAAGTAGTACGAGATGATTTTAGTGTATTCGTATCTCTGAGAGACGAGGTGTATGTGAAGTATCAGTGTCTTAGCCATTTAAAGGATAATTATTGAGTAACAGAAATATGTAGGGCGCCTTGGCTTTCTTCTGTCGAAAACCAAATGACTATGTAAATCTCTATCCTGAAGCGCGTAGTCAAATGAAACTGCTTGCCCTTATTATAGTACGGGCGGTAATATATTAGGATATATTACGAAATTTACTAGATGGGTACATTGTTTACAATTGGTCTGTCGCAAGGTTACCCATCTAACCCTTCTCTGACAAAATGGAGCAAGCCCATTATGACTCGTAGTTAACAAGGGAAAAGTCAAATGGAGACACTGCAAGTTCTAGAGACGAATATTAGCCACTGATCCTGGAGCATGATACGGCAGTTCGCAAAGTATATACTATGGAAATATTCCAAGTGCACATCTCATTGCTCCATATCAACTTGAAACAGTGGGTTTGACTGTAAGTTGCAAGGGCGAATGAGCATTTGGGAATCTTGAAATCTCGATAGGGTCCTTCCTCACGGGCTGGCAAGAAAAGCTTGCCAGCATGAATCTCTTCCCACGCCATTAATGCTGAACTGCTGTTTCGCAAGAGCTTCGTTAGAGTGACTCACGTTACCTAGGGGTAACTGTGAGCATCTCGATTCACCTTCCGGCAAAGAGAGGTCGATGCACGCCATTAGCTCATTTTCCTGTTGTAATACTTGCTATGCTTTGCATTATAGGCTGACATTTACCTGGTTGTGTACATCCTCCCTCACAGTAGCTCTCCACGGCAGTTCAAAACCGAGCCATTCTGACGCTTAGACTGTATTTTGCTCATTTTTGTGAGTGCTTGTGTCTGATAAGAGTGTTGGAGGAAAAGTTTGAGATGGTTTGTTGGAGAAGCACCGAACCAAAGATCTCTCAATAGTGGAAAGTCAGAGCTTCCGTTCCAGTAAATAGACCAGGGCGGAGTATAGAGATGCAATCGCACTCCTAGCTTCGGATCTTCGATTCTCACTGAGTGTTCGGTTAGATCTTAGTTTGCACTCCAAAGTCAACCTGGTAATTCTGTCTTCGGTACGCCACAAGCCTTTTTATCATCCTAGCTTCTTCTTTAGATCATCAGGATCTGCTTGTTTGCGCTTCTGCCAACCCATTGGATTTGTGGGTGACAGACTGCTGAAAGATGCAACTTTGATCTTGAATTGGGTACCAATGCCTCAAACGATTATTATCAAACTGCCTGCTCTGATCGAAACACCAATGCACTACTGGAATACCATATTGGTTAGCACATTTTGCCATAAGAATTTTCTGACATCCTTTTCCGAGATGTTGGATAAAGCCTTCGAGCCTCAATCCACTTGCTAAAATAATCTAAATGCAACATCAACACCTTGTGCTTCTGGGAGAAAGGCCCCAGAATGTCAACCCCCCATTTGTGCAAATGGTATCGGATGTAAGGATTGGATGACGGTAATTTGCTGGCTAGTTGATGGATGGAGAAAACCTTTTGACATTTGTGTATTCCTACGCCTACCCGTTCCCTATCGATTTGGGATGTTATAGTAATTCTTGTTCATGGGTTGGCGACCATATAGGAGACACAGACATGTGAGCCAGTAGGACGAAGTTTTTTGGTGAGAATCCCATTGGTGGCTCTGGCTGCCCACACTTATCGGATGGTTGTCGCACAGAGGCTCTCCATCGTGTTGTGTCTGACATGCAGGATGCCTTTGAGTGACTAACCCCTTTGCAGATCGCGAGCAGAGATACACAAGCATTTGAGGAAGGAGGGTTTGATCGCAGAAGGTGTGTGTGAATTCTCAGATCTGTCAGCATCGTACTGATCGAAATATTGGTGTAATTGAACATCTTTTGGAGAAGTCTGCCAAACTGTTCGTACTTGTGAGCATGGCTTGCTTTCTTGTCAAGAACAGGATTAAATTATTGCACGAGTGTGTTGCTTGTATGCGGAGTATATCTGCCAGAAAGACACGCAATGGGTTGCGTGGAGGTCTACCTCGGAGGCAAATACATCGGGATTACAACTCTGTGTTTCTTTTAGGTAGCACCATTCTCATAAGAACAGATCGCGCCTTGGTCAAGCATGTTGGGAAGAGCTTTAGAGGTAGACGCTTCGTCGCCAAATCCATCAGGTTTCCAACGATTGGCATTCTTCAGGACCGAAATTTGGCAAGACAGTAAAGAGACGTTAATATCCTGGTTCTCCTGGGTGATAGTCCAAAAACTGGCAAATCTTCCCAATGATATAGAACTGTTAGCAGAATTCCACCAGAGAACTTAGCCAGCTCCTTCATCTGGTGCATCATAAGTGTCAATATGGATGCAAATGGCTCTGCGTGACTTCAATAAATACTCCCCCCTTGGGTTAGAGCTGGCGTAAGGCGGGACTCTATGCTAATGAGGAATCAGGGTCGAGACTCGCCTGTGGCAACCTTCGCCATTAAGTCTGATGTTCAGCTCACATATTAGTAAAATGTCACTGCAACACGGGTATCGTTTGAAAAAAGCAGGACAGCTAGGTGGTCATGACCCCTCATCCTTGTTCACGCGCGGGCGAGATCATTTATGCGTAGCTTGAAACTTGAAACTTGAGTGCATAACTAATGAATCTTTCTCTGGTGAAAGTATATCTACACCAGCCACAATGCACCACATTGATGAACCATCAGTGTAGACCACTCCAAGGCTCTAGCGCCTGTATTATACATGGCGTTTGCTTCTCATAATTGAACATTCTGCTAAGAAATCAGCCAATGCTTGTGGCTTTTATGGCTGGTCCTAGGCTGAAAACTGATTCTCGACAAAAGGCCAGTAAGCTCAAGTGCGGACAGAGTTCTGGTCCAATCTACCAGACTTTCCAGCTTTTCAAGAGATTTTTCCAGGGGAGAAGATCAGTGCATTGCGTAAAGTGACACGAACTCTAATCTGCGGGATTCGCAGCAGCTTAACTCAGGAGGAGAACACTGCGAGAAAGTCACATGGGTCTCAACCTCTCCTAGCTCGCTACACCCCTCGACACGGGAGTCGCGAAGCCCTCCCAACTCGCCAGGGTCATCAGAATCGACCCTTACAACCTCCGGCGAAGCCCGTAGTAGGGGTATTTTCGCAGGAGTGGCTTTTTGTTGCGGCCGTCTCGGTCGCTTGATCTTCAGTATGAACCGCGAAGGCCTTTGGGAAAGATCCTACACAAGAAAATAACAGTGCTTAGTTCTATCAAACAGAGACAAACTCCTTGCGCACTATGGGTAAAACATGGGTGTGTGGTGTTCGCCACACTCCCTCGGAGAGACAAGGGAAGTTGCGAACGTCACCTGTGAACATTACATTATGTTCGACAAATTGTTCATTGAGTATGTGAAGAAGAAATCAGCAGACACTGAAGAGTAACTTCGCAGTAACCCCACTAACGGGGACTTTGCGAACGTACACCTCAGTATAATCATTATTCTATTCGTCCAAAACATCGAAGAGCATGCCTGAAAGAAGATCCAAGGTAAGCAGCTGAAGTGTACTTCGCAGATACCCCAATTAACTGCAGGGACTTGGAACGTACACCTCAGTGTATCCTGCAATTTCCCTTCGCACATCAAAAAGATGCGATGAGTTCTAACAAGGCAAGCACTGAAGAGTTACCTTCTCATGCACGTATCCCCACGTAACCAGCTGAGGATTTGCCGAACGTACCTCAGTGGCATCCAGTCTTTTTCGTTCGACAGTTATAAAGAAGAAGTTGCGATAACGTGCAACAACACTGCCGAAACAGATTTTACCATGTGAAGTACTGAGTGTCGTATCGCCAACTACCATACTCTTAGCTTACGGCCAGCCTCTTTTCGATCATTGGACGTTATACTCATTGGGGTTTTTCTAGCCAGCGTTAGTGTACACTGCTGCGAAAGCATGAGGATTCCACACAAAATGTACCAAAACAGGTTCTGTTGGACCTCTTATCCTGTCTCTTAATGAGGAAACTGCACGTCGCGCAACGTGCTGTCGTGTGGCTACTGCGCATATGATTTCGCGTACAACAAAAGAAAGATGGTCGTCACACACCTGGACTGTGGTTCCTATGTTGTCATGTGATATTTTGGCCAGCGATTCGGGTAAGGCTAGTGTGGCGAAGTGGAGTAAACCTTTAAAGCATGAGTTGATGTGGCTCCTTCTCTAGCTGCTGATGTAACGCTCACCTCGGAGTGATTTGAGTGTTTCTTCGCAATAGAGTGTCACGCTTAAATGAAAGCTTTAGGTGATATTAGAAAGAATATTGGATCTTGATAGATCTGTTTATCTTGACAAGAACATTGGACCTGAGCAGGTTCATTTTGAAACTCTTTGTCATTCACCTAATAAGGCTGCGATAATGCCTCCCGCGCAATGTGATGGCATCATCACTGAATCTCTTTGTTCCTAAGCTCTCCTTCGCCTTTTGTTTATAGTGCTAGAGTAATTGCGCTGGCTAATTTGTGTGGTATTCTGGCAAAGACGAGCTTCCTATGTCGGCATAAAGCCTTAGGATCTTATCCGAAGGGGGGATTAGCATTTATAGTTAATTCCTCTCCTAGCGAATTGGTAAACCATGCATGAGAATGCTCTTTCAATGTGAAATTAATTCATCCATCTCAACAGCATACATATGTGCTAACAAACGATCATCAGTGGCATACGGCGTGACTTAACTTAAGGAGGAAGGGCGAAAGAAGAAGAGAATGATTTGAACCATTCATGCATTCGCTATAATAACTAACGCTCGATTTCCTTGTTTCGCAGAAGCGCTTACAAAGAATTGCCCGATATTCTTCAAATGTATGAAAGGGCGCAATGATGGAAAAAAGTATTTATGATCATGCCATCGCTGCGGAGGCTAGATATCAGGCCTTAAGGAGCAAAAAAGACCCAGTGCTGTAGTTCATAACACTTAGTAAATTTTTTTCATACGTTTCATTAAGGATTGGAAGTACACTCGCATAGTGTTTAATGGGTTTTTACTTCCAAAACCCTTAGCCCTTCGATAGAAACAGTAGATTTGATCTGATGGCGGATTTTTTAGGAGGGTGAAGGCAGATCGTAGGGCAGACTCCAGCATGGGTATATAACTGAACTATTTTGCTGCTCGCAGGCTACTTTTAAACATTATGTGAATCTATATCGAGTGCCGCTGGATGGGTAGTGCGAATCGTACACTTCAGTATTGCCCAGTGGTAAGAGTCTTACTGTTACGCAGTGTGAACGTTTGCGGTACTTCTTATACTATTAATTGTTAGACTTGTCGTTCATGTTCGCCTGTAATATTTTACTTTGGTTAGCTCTTTTATGATCATATGATAGTTTTGATATGTATGTGATGTATGCTTCCCATATCGTATTAGTAGGTCAAGAGGTTTCAAGTTGGATCACCTGTTAGTTGAACGAAATGGAGCTACTGATCCTTTATCCGTAAACTATATGATTTGTTTAATTATGAGGATACGAGTGATATTTCTTTTACGCGTATAGAGTTAGAATCTCAGATAAGTCCAGTCTAAGGTCATTGAAATCATTTTACATCTCCAGACAGTTAGCGAGACTTTGAGTTGGTACCAGAGGTGTTCGAGAGCACCGCGTTCAGTCTTATTTAAGCTTTACGTAAGATGGTATTATTAAAGATAAGTATTAAAAAGATGATTATTATTATCTCGTTGCCAGTTTTCACTTCAGTTCGTTATGGGAACCATTGTCTACGCAGTCGGCTGTAATTTCAGGTTTTTAAAATTCCAAATTCAGGGTTAATCTTTATACTTAACGTAACGGGATAGAATTATCTCGTTGTTGTATGGTAGATATCCGTAATGTTCGTACTGCCAGAGCGTGCTTTGTTTGACAGAGACGTACAACGCTGTCTACAGTTCTGTCCAGAATGAATTGGAGTAATCTAGCTTTTGGTTGAAATGTCTCACATAGCCTTTAAGTTTATCTCTTTTAAGTTGTTAGATAAACCAAACGATTTATTAATGTTACAATTAAATCTACGGTGCCGTCGCTGTGTCGTATTATTGTTTTAGTTATTAAAGCTTTACAGGCTGTTTTGTTACACTTTTGTCTAGATTTTGGCTGACTTTTGAATTTATAGAATTAGTCCTCTTTGTTCTTTGCTTCTACTATTGAATAGAAAAGGATTGTACTGTTCTGCCAATTCTTTGTTCCTCTGAGCCTTGTCCCTGGCCTCAACCAGGTTTTTCTTTTCATCCACCAGCCTTGAGATGGTCTCCTGGGCAGTTCTTAGCTCACCTTGAACTCTCTCCACCTCTGCATGAGAAGCCCTCCTCATACTGTCATAATCCTGTTCCAYGGCCAGCTGCCTACCCTCTATCTGCCTATTCCTCTCTGAAAGACAGGAGTAGGAGTGGGCAGCAGCCTCATAGCTCAATGAGGTAATGAGCCCATATTTGACAGTCTGCATAAGAACACATATCAATGTATGTTAGTAGTAGTGCAGATAATACAAAGGGACAAAAGAACAATGACTGAAAGGGAGGGAGCCAGTTACCTTAGCCAGGTAGTACTCAAAGAGGTGGTTTGCCACCCTATCATCATCCATGATATTGGCATCATAGGGAGAGACAGCATGGAAGAGTAAGTTCCTGGCAACCAGGCTCTTTTCCTCAATATTGGGACCAGAGAGGCCCCTATTGGGATAAGTCCTGGCCTCCCCAAAGGCAGATTTTACTGCATGAGGAACCAGGGCACCACCATAATGAGGCCCAGATGAAGGTGAGGCTGGTATGGTGGACCATGTTGTTGAAGTTGAAGTAGTTGCTGTTGCTGCTGCTGCTGTTGTTGTTGTTGCTGAAGGAATTGTTGTTGTTGCTGAAGGAACTGTTGTTGTTGTTGCTGAAGGAATTGTTGTTGTTGCTGAAGGAATTGTTGTTGTAGCTGGAGGAATAGTTGTTGTTGTTGCTGAAATAGATGTTGCTGCTGCTGTTGCTGAAGTAGTAGATGCTGAAAAGGTTGAAGTTGAAGGAAAAACTGAGGTCTGCAGAGAAGGGAGGCTCATGGCTGCCTMACCAGTGGAGGAAATGACTCGGGAGGAAGGAATACCAGTCCAGACTGGATCTTGTAGGTCACCACCGCCTGAACTCCATTCAGCCATTTGGATTTCAGTGGCAACCTGGAGGCCTATATCTTCCTGTGTCTTCCTTTTCTTGGCCTCCTCTTCCTCGTCACTATCGACAGACACAATCTCATCAACCACTTCCCTTCCTTGGCTCCAGTGGGACCTGCTGTGGCTGAGGACTGACACCAAGTCTTTGACCACAGACCACTGCCACTATGGACACATCTGACTGACACACCTTCAAACCTTGCAAATTAACACAATAACATTACCCCCAAGCAGCAAAAATTAAATACCCAAAAATAACGCTTAATTTGGGTATAAATCCAACAATTATTCTTCAAACAAAGCATTCCATAACAGTCAACATTTATTATCAGCAACCTCAAAGCATACACCTCTCCTCCTCGGACGTTTGGAATCTTCATCGGCTTCCGCGGCAGAAGTTTCCACATATGCACAGTTTTCGGTCAACAACGATTTCTCCCCGCTGAAATGATAAAATAACAAAAAAAAAGAAAATCTCACCAGCACAAAGCATCATTCTTCCGGGTCTACGATTTCTCCTCCTTTCTTTTCTCCTTCTTTCTCGCCGCTACAAAAACATAGAAATCTCAGCAACAACAACACATTTTCGGGTCTTGGACAACTTCTTCCCGCTACAAAGAAGTTCCGTCAGCACAACTTTGTCGGTTTGGATCTTCTCCCCGCTTACAAAGAAGTTCCCGGTCAAGCACATCTTCCGGGGGCTTTGGGAAATCTTTCGCATGTCCTCGATACGCCTGACTGGCCGGCTTTGAAGAATTGTTTGGATTATACCCATTAAGGGTATTTTGGTAATTTTGCTGCTTTGGAGGGTATGTTGTAATTTTGCAAGGTTTGAAAGGAAAGGTTGTGCTTTGATAATTCCCCCGGGAGTTTGAAACGCGTTGATGATCGCGAAATAATGCCGCGACAAGCCAGAAGACAAAATGGGAAAGGCCAGGTTTGGCGTTAATACGGCTCAAGACCTGCGTATATACGGGCACAGTATCTTGTCTGGCGTATATACGCAGATTTTTAAAAGCGTATCTGCTGCAATTTTGGGAGGTTTTTTCCAGTTGCTCGTGTGCCTTGTTGCATTTCTCATTTGTTTGCTATTTTCGAGCCTTTGCTTTGGCCTTTTCTCGCCAAACTTGCTCGAATTCTTGCTTAATTTCATCCAAGAGAAGTTAGAAGCCATTCTTAGATTTCACTTCCCAAATTCAGTATAATCCCTTCAAATTGAATTTTTTGTCTCTTTCCCTTCGAATTTCAAAGGGTTTATGTTCATGATTCATTTGCTTGAATTTGTTTCAGGTGTTGTGCTTGCAATTGTTTGGGCATGTGTATACTTGTGCTTGTGCTTGTTTTGCTTTGAATTTGAGATGACCTTGATGGATATGTTGCTTGAACACACACTCATTTGGCCTCGAATTTCTTTCCCCATTTTGGCCAAGCTTTTGTTTGAAATGTGCTTGCAATTGGCCTAGGGCTTGGAACTCCTTGAGTGAACTCTTTCTTTACTTTTTGTGGTTTGAACATTTGATGGATTTTTGGCTTGAATGTTGAATGAGACACTTTTTGAAACGTTTGTATGTTTGAGTGAACCACCTTCCAACAGGCTCATAAAACTTTGATGATTGCTTGCTATAATTTCAAAGGCATTTCAAGACTTGAAAACTTGATGATCATGGCTTGAACTTCTTTAAATCAATTTTTCAAAGCTTGGTTCTAACCACTTAGATATATTATTCAAACTGGATATGAAAGCCAATTTGTGACCAAAAGCTCATTTCATGCTTTCACCATGCTCCTATTCAAAATTGTGTTAGAATCGAAAGCAAATGTCGTAGCCCGAATTTCTTAACGAATGATTTTTTAATGCTTTTCTCACATGATCACTTAAAAACATATTTCAAAAGTTATTCAAGTAATGTGTATCCTGGAATTGGAATTGCTTTGCCTATTCACTTACAATGTGATAAATTCGAACTTTATCTCCAAAGTTTTATGCACGTAATGTATGGCCTTAACGTGAGATTGCTTGCCTAACTCTTATGTTTGGTTTTACTTTAAAAACAAGACCTTGAACTCTATTTCAAAGTCATTTGTGTAATGGTTGCTTGTGGTTATCAACCCCTTGGCAGGCTATGGTTTTGTCCAATGATAGCCGTTTATGCTGCCGATTTATTTCCTAATTATTTGATCCTCTTTGTCCAGGCAATGGCAGACATATGGAGGAAGATTTCCCAGGAATGGGAGAATTTCTCCCGTTTTAGTCGGAAGGATACACCTGGAAATGCCACCTGTGCCCAGATAGTTTTTGGGTGCCTATAGGGAAGAATTTCTAAATAATGATCGTCTGCGTCCTCGTTTCAGGATTGTAAGCATCAATGCCTTTCTCTTCTTTTTTCTTTCTTTTCTGATGGAATATGGGGTCACTTTTGAAATTATTGTTGCTTTGCAGGAGACTACGAGCTGCGAGGATACGGTCATTCTCAAACGGGGTGGCCAGCCTTCTTCTGGCTCAGACACCTCGACGACCAGAAGTTCATGGGAACTTAGGAGCATACTGGGTTTCATCACGTTCGTAGAGACGCATCAAATCAAGACTGACTACCCGGGCTCCTCATCTTATCACTCTTTGCAATTTGTTGGAGTGGGTTTGGGACACACAAACACTTCCCACTTCCCATGGGGTGCGAAAATGACTATCCACGCCTTATGACTTCGGCTAACACTACAGGCCGTCTTTCACCGAGCAACCTGTGGTGGATTGATTCTTCTCTGAACACTAGTCAGGCAGAGCTGGCCTCAGCTGCTTGGCCCTTGTGTGCTTTCCTTTTCCGAAGAAGGAGAAGCACCGGTAAAGCCTGGGGTTTCTTAGGGGGGTTGTGGAATGGATGACGTGCTGAGGTCCCGCGGGCCTCGCAGTTATCTGCATTATCTATTATCCTCTGCTGTTGATGATCAACAAGCTTCCTTCTTGGTACCAGATGCCGGGGCTGAGGCCCGTGCCAGTTGCGCTAAACCACTGACTTGCTCCCCTGAGGGATGGACCAAGTTGCAGCCATTATGCGAAACTATGGGCTGGTTTGGGGGTTATGCTCAGCCTGCTTGTGAGCATGAGGAAAGCTGCCGTGACAGTTACGAATTCCGGGTGAAGGTGGCGGTTAGGCGGAGCCCCCCCTCCCCTGACTGGCGAGGTTATCTCTCCATATCGTCCTTCCCTCTCTTCTTGTTTCTTTTTTTTTTTTTTTTTTATCCTCCCCTCCCAGTCTCCT
>SNQN01001539.1:40935-79220 GCA_008642245.1 Bassia scoparia | reverse complement strand
TCGATGTAGTACCAAGCCGCGCGCCCGCTATACGCTGAGGGCGCGGCCCACGTCCTACAGTACCCATTGAGCCACCAGGCCCAATAGCCACCAAGGCGCATGTTAACTAAATCCAGTAGGCCTAATTCGTACCAATTGATCCAATGGGCCTAATTAAAGGAAAAATGCCATGGGTTAAAAGGAGTTAAAACTGCCAACCAACTAGTCAAAGTTGGGTGCATGCAAGACACCTACCCTGGTYTATGTACAGGCCACTTGTCACGATTGAGGAGGCTTTGAGCATGCAAATTCCAGGTATAAAAAGCAGGCTTGAGGCCCCAAGGGCTGGTAAGTTCTCACGAACAAACACTACCTACATTCTCTCTCTCTAAATAAGGAATACCCTGGTAAATACTGACACCTCCATCGAAGGGGRTGTTCCTGGGTTGCCCCAGGGTAGTTCACTCGTGTTTCGTAGGTACCCGGATTGCAGACCAGGTCCATCTTCACCAAAACCGGCTCGTTGGCCACTGCCACGTCAGCAGTATCACATATTGTACCAACAAAGGTTATAGMMATAATCGTATATATGAACATTAGGACCGTATATATGGTTATWACAACCGTATATACTGTTGTAGCTGACGTGGCAAGCCACGTCAACGATCCGTGCTTTATTTGTGTTTTATCTTTCTTTTCGTTCTGGAATTAATATCCGTGCTTTTGCATCTAATTGCCATCTAAGTTAACCTTTATCAACTTTTGGATAAACTTGCTGGACAAGATTAATTTCGAATATTTCTAATAATTCCCAAATTTCTGAATTCATCTACGAATTTTTGAATTCATTTATTTTCGAAAATCATTTTATAAAACTTGCAAAAATCATAGAAAATCAAGGAAATCATAAACATAATCTAAAAATAGTGGCGAACTCAGAAAAATGAGTAGAACAAAATGAAAATAACCTACGAAAAATATTCTAAAAAATCCTAATAATAAAGAAAAATGCGTAAAATAGAAAAGAATTAAAATAAATAAAAATAAGTACTTTTCTCTTATTGTTGTGCTCTCGGTGTATGATTTCAAACACAAATTTAATTCGAATTGTGCAAATGGATGTGGTTTATGGATTTTGTCGCAACATCCGAAATCAAATCTATTTCGAGATATCCTACTTTTCCTCATCGACTTTTCAATTTAGGGAGACATTTTTAGGTGTCTACAAGGGGTGATCTCATGGTTGATGAAAGCGAATCCTTCTTGGCATTGGGCTTTATCAAGCACCCACGTCTTGAATTCCATTAGTGTTATTAGGCCAATTTTGCAGGAAAGGAAAAGATTGAAAAATATTTTTAGAGAGAGAGAATAGGTGAGATGTAGAAACGATCATATGACAAGTTATGTTTATAGGTTTCGGTGGGGATCTAGTAACTTCTGTATAATTACTACATCCCTTAGATGTCCTTTTCCCTTAACTTCCAAAGTGTTTCAAAATTACCTCCTATGTCGGTCACGTGAGAGAACATTTCCACTTTTTGATTCCGTCGGATAATCATAATACTATTTTCCTTAAGTTCATGGATTACCCTTTTCCAGTAAATTCACTTCATGAACTTAACCGTTCCTATCAACGTATTATTTATCAAACGCATCTAGGTCAAGATGTTTTGACCGTAGATTTTGATGGTTTTCCCAAATACTTTAGCTTCAGAAATTTTCCATTCAAAGCTCTTGAAAACAATTCCCCTTAGATCTAACTCTTGTAAGAGATAGGCATTCCCTGACAMAAACTGAACAACACTAAATGGTCCCTCCCATTTAGTTGACCCATTTACCGGAAATGTGGTCCTTATAGTTATGCTTAGGCAACTTCATCTTCCACACTAAATCTCCTTCCAAGAAAATATTATGTTTGACTTTCTTGTTATAAGACTTAGCTACCTACTTCTATTGGGCCTTGATACTCTTTAAAGCACGCAGATGTTCCTCCTCCACGTTCATCAATTGAATTGCCATTGCCTCGTTATAGTCCTCAAGCGATAAATCCATCTGCCTAGCCACTCTAGCAAACTTCGCGCACAACTCAACTGGTAATATTGGTTCACGTCCGTGAACCAATCGATATGGAATCATACCCGTAGCATCCCTCTTCGAGGTCTTTTATGCCTATGTGGCATAATGCAGAAGAGTGTGTCAATCTCGTGTGTTGTTTTTCACTATTTTGGATATCCCCTTGGCTATAATCTTATTCGTAGTCGATTGGCTTGTGAAAACATGGCGTGAGATYTACGTTTTGGATGTTGAATTCATTGAGATACTCATCAAAATCTTCCCCTGTAAACATGGACGCCTGGTCAACAATAATAGTCAACAGAATCCTAAATCTTGTAAAGATCATTTCTTCAAGAAACAATTTTACTAGCCTTGCATTAAACTTCGGAACTCTTGAACTTCAATCCACTTGGTAAAGTAATCCGTAGCTATCAGAATATACTCGTGACGTCCTAATAAGGGTGGCTTAATGGCTCCAATTGCGTCAATAGCCCAACCCCTGAAAGGCCACGGCTTGATTATTGGATGCAACTCCGCTATTGGAGRTGTACTTATTGGCTTGAATCTCTGGCATTGCATACAACCATAAGCATATTGCAAACAATCTCCTTTGARTAAAGGCCAAAAGAACCCCATTCTATGGATGAGCCATCGCATCTTCAACCCCGACTGATGTGACCCATAGATTTCATGGTGAACTTCTGTCAAGATGGTCAAAACCTTCCTATTACTCACATATCTCAACAAAAGTCCTTGTGGGTCCTTCCGATACAACTTATTTCCTAGGAGGAAATATTTTGTAGCTGCCAACCTTACATATGTAGGAACTTTCTTACTATAAGGATCTCTTAAATACTCCTTAATCTCTTGGCGCCAGTCTGCCTCGCACCGAAGAACACTGACCTTATTCATCTCAATCTTCATAGTTTCTTCCAAAGGTTTTAACTTGAATTAACTAATGTGTATTACAATCTCTTTAAAACCWTCAGTGTCTTTTGAAGAAACTTGTTTAGCTAAGTAATCAGCTTCTTGGTTCTCTTCAATTCCCTTGGCACACACAAAATGTAACATTATTCAAACGAAGAGATTAATCCTCTCAGCGTTGTCTTGATCGCTAAAGCTAGAGGGGAGGTTCCTCTATACTCTCCGTTGTTCTAGGACACCACCCATTGAGAATCTCCAAAGGCTTGAACCCTTGTGACACACATATCCTTCAAGGGATTYAGATCTATAACGAGAGCTTCAAATTCAACCCTGTTATTTGTGCATTGATTTGAGAAAATTACCGCCATTTTAGTCTTCACACCTTTRGGTGACAGCATCACTATCTCGGCCCCAACTGAAGTTATTCGGCTTGATCCATCAACAAATAGACGCCAAGGTTCCTCCTCCTGAACTTGAGCATTGTTATCAATGGGGTGATCAATCAATAAATCTACTAAAGCTTGACCTTTCACAACCGTTTGAGTGACATATTTCAACTAGAACTTGGATAAGTGCATACTCCACTTACACAACCTTCCTTTGACAAAGGGGTGATTCAAATGGTATTTCAACACATCGGTTGGCGACACGATTTCAATGGAGAAAACCATATAATAATGATTGAATTTAATGCAAGCATCATACAAAATCAAACACCAGGCCATTTCTCAACGTTGGTATATCTAGTTTCCACGTCTTACAAAATTCTATTTAAGCAGAAAATTGCTTGTTGTTACCCATACTCATTTTCTTGGGTAGCCATGCTGGCGATAGAACCCTCAAACACTACAAATAAATTCTCAATGGTTTCCCATTGTGTTTTAGAAGAATTAAAACTAGCGGGGAAGCCAGTTTAGCTTTGATCTACTCAAATGCTTGCTGATGTTCGTCATTCCATTTGACCTCATCTCCATTCTTTAACTTTAACAAAGGAGAAAAGGCTTTTGTTTTTCCTGCTAAATTGGTATTAAATCGTCGAAGATAATATATTTGTCCTAGAAACCTCTGTAACTCCTTTTCTGCTTGAGGGGGTTCAGCTTCTAACATAGCGTTTMCTTTGTTTTAATATATTTCGATACCCTTTTTGTGTACTAGGAACCCAAGGAAATTACTGGCTTTAACCCCAAAGGCGCACTTCAATGGATTCATCGTAAGACTAAACTTCCTCATTCACTCAAAGGCATGAATAAGATGCTGTTCATGTTCTGATACACTCCCTGATTTCACCAAAACATCATCTATATAGATCTCCATGAAATCCCCTAGCATCTCATCAATGATCAGGTTTATAGCACGTTGATAAGTCACCTCTATATTCTTCAATCCGAAAGGCATGGCACATACTCATAATGTCCCACATACCCTGCGCATGTAAATGCAGTTTTAAAGCGATCATCTTAAGCTATCCTGATCTGATGATATTCCACAAACCCATCTAGAGTTGACACCAGCTCATGTCTGGAAGCGGCATCTATAAGCATGTCAACCACTGCCATAGGATACTGATCTTTTGGAGAGGCGTTATTAAGGTCTATGTAATCGATACAGATCCTAATTTTGCCATTCTTTTTTACAGCAGGAACAATATTGGTGATCCATTCAGCATACTTCATTGGTTGAATAAATCCACCTTTCAGGAGGTTGGAGATTTCATCTTTGATTTTGGGATCAAATTCGGCGACAACAATTTGCAAGGTCCAACAGGCTTTGAACGCAGGGGGGAAAGTGATTGCACAACAAGCGCCAAACTCGCAATCACCTTCTGAATAATTAGCCAAAAAACCAAGCTCTGACTTAGACACCTCCAAATCCAAACCTTCCAAGCCATAGTCCACTAAATCTGCATCAGACACGTACTTAGTCATCAGAACATCTTGTACAAAACTTTCTATTCTATGGTTGGTCAAATCTTCTTCATTAGGATCCTGCATCAGATCTCTAACTAATGGCTACTTCTGAATATTGACAAGCTGCAATGATGTGGATTTAAAAGGAAAAATTCCTCAGAAATCCAAGAAACGAACAAAAACGTGTTTGACAGTGTTTGAACAATAAAAATAACTTCAAATCTTGAAAAAGACTCGAAGGATCTTAACTCACCAAGTGGAACCAGCCCTAAGAGACAACCGACCTAGTAGCTAATCAGTGAATTTCCGGACCAACCACAAAACTCACAGGTTTTCTCTGAATTAACAAAGAAGAATTTTTAACCAAATAATCTCTCTGAATTTTATTGAAGAATTCGAACCTATTTATAATACAAATTAATATCTAAAATAATTAAGATATTTATGAAAAGATAGGAATCTTATCCAAAAATATCCTAACTAACATTATCCTAAAATATCTAAACCTATACATGGAAATATTCCTAACCGAATCTAATCTAAAACACGGAAATATCACACGGTTTTAACAACCCTAATTAACCTAGATATTTATCCTAATATCCTAACTAATTATTAAATATCCTAACAAACTAACAAATATTCTAACAAACTAATCTAATCTATAATATTCGGCCAACTAGATAATTACAAACTATTTTATTTTTCCAGATTAATGTCCAAGCCGAAATTCCTTTCCAGATATGTAACCACTTGAAAGCAATTATCCCGAATATTATTGTTTATCTCCAGATTAATAGGATAATTTTCCAGAATAGCCAATGAATCCTTGAATTGTCTCTCTCTAAAGAGCTCCTACTTCCAAATGAGGCTCCGACAATCCATAGAGTCCATCCACTTGGTTCCTACCTGAATGAGTRGGGGTCTCTAGAACATATTCTCTCAACTCCTCTCTTTGAATCCCATCCAAAAGAAGCTGGGTTGTAGGAATTCCTTCTTGCAACTTTTGTCTGGACAAGACACAAATAAGGCTAAGCATTAAGAACATCTCCCTTTGACATCTTTGTCCAGATAGAACCTGAATTAGATTTATCCCTAGGGATTCCCTCTATTGAATTCTCTCTTCAGTTGCTTTTACCCTTCAAATGAGGTTCCTCAACAGAGGCGACTTTAAGCATTGCCTTTTGCAAAGCCTCCTCGTCCACAAAAATTGTATTTTCTTGTAGTTGGCAGGTTGTTGCTTCTCTGATCAACTTAGCCTTTTTCCTTACTCTTTTCTTATCTCGAGCAAGAGCCAAATTACCTTCATGTCCCTTGTCTGCGTCTAGGTTGCTATCCCTTTGTTTGGTTTCTATCTCTTGGACATCTTGGTCTAAACTTGGCACCTTCTRAATCTTCCTCTTTTGTTGGACCACTTTAGGCTTGCCTAACCTAGTCAAGACTAAAATGGTAGAGGGCATCCATGCAAGGAACAGTGCCTGGTCTCCTCCTTATTCCTCTTTCAAATTGAGACTTCTGGTGTCTAGGAACCCAACTTGGGTTGCTAGGGATACCTTCAGTGCATACTAGATCATAATGTATCATGTCTACCAAGAAGGACACAAAGAGAAGCGTAACTTTTTTAGGCCTTCCACTGCCTTTGTCTGCAAGTGAAATTTCTGAATAGCCACCATATATATCTAAGCCTTTTGGTTGAAAATTACCCAGTTGCACCTCATCATTTTCAGCCTTCTTGCCTCTTGATTGAAAATTAGCAAGATCCAATGCTTGGTATTCCTGCTTTGAGATTATCAACCTACCTGTCCTCATCTTTTTATTGACGAAGCCTTTGAAAGCCTTAGACTGATGAGTTGAGTGCACAACACTGAATTGCCATCTACACATGTTAAAGTTGTCGTAGTCTTGCTCTTGGCATTTTGGAGCGATTAGGACTCCTTCCTTCACAACACGTTCATATAATTTTACAGCAATAGCTACATTAAAGAGTTACTGCATGTGAATATGAGAATTAGCATTAGCATCAACACCAATCATATTACAATACATCTCATACTGTTCTAATTCTAATAAGAATTCCGAATCAATTTCACAAGCATTTGCACTCTTCTCAACGAAATTAATATTTCCTTTATCGATCAATTTTATCCGGGATCTTATTCCTAAAAATTACACAATCGTTAGTCTTATGCGTAAAAGCATCATGCCATTTACAAAAAAACTTTTCCTTTTATTTCGTTGGGATCTTTATCCTTATGTCTACCCAATAGTTTATTCTTCTTGAACTTTAGAAGCCAATCAAAGATTTCATCACATTTTTTAACATCAAACGTGTACTCTCTTCTTTAATCAGACTTGAAGTCCTTCTWTTGTGAAGACTTCTTGTTCACTAATTGGAGATATTTGAATAGTGGGCCTTGGACAAATTCAGCCATTTCAACATCCATCTCATCATCATCATCCCGATCTTGGCTCTCTTCTGTGCAATTAGCAAAGTTGGCATAATATTTATGTTRGCRTTTTGACTCTTCAGCCAAATGCTGACCTTCGAACTTCTTCCTAAAAGGAAAAGACAACCCTTTTTGCATTATAGAAACAATCTTAAACTCTGGTAGGATGAGATGACATCTAATCGTAGCTCACTTACACCTAGCGATGTAATCCTCCACAAGCTCCCCTTTGTGCTGGGTTATCTTGGCTAAATCTTCAATGGAAACCCCAACTTCCACTCTAGTAAAATGGCGAAGAAATTGCCCTTGAAAATCCTGTCAAGTTTGTATAGAGTTAACCGGAAGATGAGTAAACCAAGAGAACGCAGTCCTAGTGAGAGAACTGGAGAACAATCTCAATTTTAGATAATCACTATCTGTTGCTGCCCTATATTAGCAGTTAAACTTAACCAAATGTTCTTCAGCAGACACCGATTCATGGCCAGAGAATAAGGGAGAGAATTCAAGAACTTTGAACCCTCTAGGGAAATGATACATCCTGTCAATCCATTAAGGATAAGAATTACAAGTCCCTCTCCTAGGAAAATTGGCATTGTGTCCCGTGGCCCTGTGGATCATCTCCTGCACTTGCCTAAGGAGAGTTTCATGATGAGCCTGTCCCATATAACCATGGAAATTCTGATCCTGGCCATTAGGATACTGGTTATCTTGGTAGTAGGCAGGATGAGGTGTCTCTCRATAGGGGTTTCGGATATATCTGACTCTAGGTTGGAAACCACCAGTATTACTAGAGTTTTGTGTTCCCATCGCCTAAGGTCCACCATAGGCATTACCCTGTGCATATGACCATTGCCCCCAGCAATTACTCTAAGAAGGATGCATTTAGTTTGAATAAGCCTTATATTGATAACCTTGATTCCTACTTTACGAGAAGTAAACGGTTTGTGGTGGCCCATCAGTATCCACATTTGCTTGTAGATCGAATTAAGCAAACCTTTAGCCAAGGATAATTGATCTTCCACCCTGTTTAGGTGCAAACCGTCCAGTCCTTGAGTTTGAGACTCGGTCTGCTCAGGAGGAACAAGAWCTTCAATAGATTGTTGTTGTGGAACCGTTTCTAAATTACCAAGATCTTCAAGTGGATTCTCAAGATTTTGATCAAATGAATTATTGATATGTGCCAAAAATGATCACATTTAGGTACTTATTTCTTCCTTATTTTGGCCATTATGTGTGTTTTCGATATCATTTCACTAACCATTTGGTTAGATTTCCACTTTGTTTAGTTTTGCAAAGCTTTATTGGTTTATAGTGGTTTTTATAGGTCTTTCTTTAGTTTTCTCTCTTTTTCTATCTTTGTACACTAAATTACAAGCCTTGTGAGTATTTTGCAAGTTTCCTAGATGTTCACATGTTAGTTTTAAGCCTTCCAACTTGTTAGTTTGCTTGTGGTTGCTTTGATTGAGCCTTAAGGCACTTGAACGTTTGTTCTAACATTTTCTTTGAGCCATATCTTTCTGTATACTTTGAATTTTCAGGTGACACTTTTTGCATTGGAAAGTAGACTCCGAGAGCTTTCTAACGATWRATTACAAGATGCAATCCGATCACCGAGCAAGAAGTAATGGTCGTTCGAAGTTGAACAGTTTAGCTAGAGTCTTGCACGCACGTGCACATTTTTCCCGCGCGTAACTACACGCGCCTGCATGAGTACCCTTCACTTCCAAAAAGCTTTTAGGCACGGCCGCGCATACTTGGGGCTGCACGTGCGTCCCAAGTTGGCACGCGCCTTTGCCCGCGCATCTCGTCCTTGCCTGCATAGCTACCCTTCCTTCCAGAATTATTTTTGGCGCGGCCGCGCGTCCTTGGCTTGCACGCGCCCACGCACGCGTGTCTGCACGCGCATCTCTTGCCCGCGCTTGCAGGCTTTTAGGCGTGTCCGTGCCTCATCTGCCCTGCACGCACGTCTGCACGCACATCTACCCTCGCACGCGCGTCCACACGCGCCTAGGTGTCACCTCCTGGACGTTGACTTTTGCTTGTAGACTTGACTTAGAGGAAGCTTTAAAGCACATGTGTAAATTAGTAATGGDAAACTTGTAATTAAATGAGCTTGTATTTTTGGRTATGTATTTATAGTTTTAGGAGAGAGAAACTAAGAAAACAATTAGAACATAGCATAGAATAGAGAGTAGAATTCAGATTTCTTTTTCATCTTCTTCTTTTTCCATCAATCCACRATTAGAGAGTAGCTTCAAGTTCTTCATTTTGCCCTAGTTTCTTCATTTCTTGCTCAAATCTTACAATTCTTATATGCTTTTGATCTAAAATTTAAGGTAATTCCATTTCTTTACTTAGATTTCAGTTTTATTGTTGTTTGCTTATAGTTTTGTATGATTTTCATTTTGCTTCTAGCTTTTTCCCCCTTGTGTTTGTTGTTTGTGGGTATTGTTGATACTTGTGTTTTTGAATTCTTTTGCTTCTAGCTTTTTCCCCCTTGTGTTTGTGAAGATTTTGGTTATAGTTTAGCTTGTTTTGGAGTAGTTTTGAGTAGTTTTCTTTGATTCCCTTTTGTTGTTGTAATTCCTTACTTTAATGGCTTCTTGTTCATGTTTTTCCTTTGTTTTCCTTGTTATTCAAGTTGTAATCATGTTGTGTGAGTAGTGTAGTAGCTAGGAGAGCTAGTTGTCCACCCATTGTTGATTTGGCCACCCATTGTTTGTGAGGTGAGAGGTGCTTAATTAGATCCTTTGCAAGGGATTGTGAGGTTTGACTTGTGCATTGGTTTGATTCTTGATTGCTCAATTCTAGTAAGAGCTTGAGGGGACTTGCGTTTGAACTTGGATTGAGAGGGTTAATTGACTTGGGAGATGATGTTAATCATATTTCCAAATCATGATTGCAATCACCCTTTTTGTTGGAGATGAACACACTCTTTGATTGGCATTTCCCTTAACTATAGAAGGTGACACTAGTTACTCCTAGGTGTTTAGAGTATTTGTTTTCCCAAAYCTTATTTCAAGAGTTTGCATTATCTAGTCTTAAATCAATTTCCCTCTTTCAAAGTATGTTTACTTGCCAAGCTAGTGTAGTTAGGATTTAGACACTTTTTGTTACCTTCCCAGTGGATCGACCCCTTACTTACTACTTTACTTAGGTATAGTTAGTGGTATCGGATTATAAATTGTKTTTTGAGAGTGTGCGGTTCGGTTTTAACTCAACGACCCTAGTCGGAGTGCATCGACCCCTTACTTACTACAACAACTCTCGCTCCTCCGAGATCATTCATGCGGGGATCTACTACTTCCACCGCATCTTTGCACCCATTTTCTATTCCAGCCAAGAATTGGGGAAGATTACGGCGGTAGAACTCTATTTGGTATGGAGGGCCATCTATGGGCCACAATACTTCAACCCCACCGAGCTCCAAAACAAAATAAACTAGGGGTCATTTGGGCGGAGCACTTTCACTGAATAACACARAATGAGGGCAACATGGGAACCATCCAATGTGGTGGTTTMATTTCCTTGCTAGCATTTCGGATTTTGAAGAACCGGGACGTCTACGCCGGGCTCGTCCCTCTATCCACTCACGCTTGGTTGGTCAAGGGACGAATGCTTCCGGATGAAATTCCTCCATTACCATGATGGTAGGAAATACATATGGAAGGTGCAAAACATTCCATGGTGCTAACTCCCATGTGAGAGAATGATCCGCCCTCCCGCCAACGTCGAATTCCCATGGAGGACCCCCATGGAGATTATACCGGGGGAGGACCTCTATGGGCACGAGCATGAGGCTCGTATGGGTGCCCAATGGGGCGTTTGCCCCATCCCTCCACTACAATTTGGAGCGACCCCGCTGAACACCGCTCCACCACCCACCCCCGAAGAACTCTAAAGGCAACAACAACAACAATAAGAGGATGAGGACCTCTCTTATGTACAACCTCGACAATGCCGCCCAAAGCGGCGCCCTCGCACCCCCTCCAACACGGAGCGAGGTACGTCTTCTAACCCTCCTACTTCTTCTACTCCTACTCCTCTTGCTATTAGCCTACCCGAGGATTTTATGAAAAAATTTGAAGGTTTAACTACAAATGTGGATAGGCTACATAGGGCTAACGAGACGGCTTTCGCCACCCCTTCCTACTCGAAGTTTCACAACTTCCAGAGGCAGGTTCATGAGGGTACTATCCCTCCTTACCTCAACTAACCCAACTCCCCAGTTCAATTGGGTCCTCTCCCAAATTAGACCCRGGAGATGGAGGATGATGAAAGGGGGGGTGTTCATCATTGTTGGCAAGGCCCGGGGARGTTGGATCCCAATGCTCCCGGGTATCATGTCGTGCCTCCCTGTGATTATCAACAAATGGGAGGATGTGACTTTAGAGGGGATCATACTTACCCCTATGTTCCTGTCGCGGTGTAACGTGATAGGAGGGCCGATCCATACTATAATTTTCCTCCCAACTACTACGGTGGTTGGGAACCACATGGTCCTCCTACCACCCTCCGCTACGATTGGGACCCGAGTCGCACTTACACCGAGGAAACACAACTTGCTGAAGGGTTTGACCAATATGGGTGGCTTCTTATTCCACCACCACCTCCGCCACCCCAGTCCTAGGATAAGCAGGATCGAGTTTAGTGCGCATTTGTGTAACTTTGCCTTCCCTTTTGGTTGCTTTTTGAACTCTAACACGGAGTTCCATTCTAGTTGGGGGAGAGTTCCTCAAATGCGTCACTTTTGTCGCTTGGTTGTATATATCTTATTTATATTGAATATATTGTATATTGGTTTTGTATTATATTGTTTTATTATGTATGGAGTTGGTTTTTGCTTTTTGGAGCCGTAGCTTTTTTGTGAGCCCGGTTGTGAGGCTCTTGTGCATATTTTAGTTTGGAAGCGGCTTTGTAAGTTTCCTCTAACTCCACCTCTTTATTTATTGTAAATTATGTTGCTAGATTCTAGGATTTTCTTTTATAATTGGAGATACTATTCTTTGGGATTATGTGCTTGCGGCGTCATAGGGGTTGTCCCTACGACAATTTTATTACATTTGTTTGCACGGCAGTTGTTGGATTCCCCCTTGAGGTTCATTTGTAGTGTCCTTGACTTCGTCCAAGTTGATTTGGAGTTGATAAGGGGATGATAAGGTTTGTAGTGTTAATTGTATCCCCAAGTTTTTGTTCTCTTTTTCCTAGGATTTTCCTATTTATTGTTGTGCTTGTAAATATGTGTTGTGTGCTTTTTGTGTTTTTAGGTGCAAAGTTGGAAAAATCACAAAAAAATTAAAAAATGCAAAAAAGGCCAAAAAGATTTTATTTTCTTTTTTCTTTCTTTTCTTTCCTTTTGTTTTTCTTTCTTTTTGGTTTTCAAGGCAAAGTGGTAAATTATGTTCTGTGTGATGGATTTGGATTTTCGATGGGAATTGAGTTTTAAGTAACTCATTTTCGTCCCAACTAAGAGTCTAACAAGGTCTAATTTTTCAAAATCACTATCCTTTTCAAAATCCAAGTCATGAAACTTTCTTCCTAGGAATTCTTTTGATTGBCACGCTTTAAAAGCAAGCCATGTGATTCTTTCTAGGTGGTGAGCTTTCTAGCCAAGCCAGAAGTAGCTTAGTGCATGATAGGAAGCCTTGCTTGGTGATTTTTGTGCTTATATTGAGACCTTGTGAGTTATGTGAATCCTTTTAGAGACAAGTAGGCACATACAAGTAAAAAATTCCACAAAATTGAGAGTTTGCACTAGAATCCTCCTTTTGAGTATTTCTTGTGACTTTTCGAGATCTAGACCGAACTACTTGAGGAGTGATATAAGGKATTCATTTGGAGTTATGGGTTCAAATTATTTTCCCCTTTTTCATTTACCTTTTTATTTCTTTTTCCACATATGTATTTGGGAATAATTATGGGTTTTCGTTTACCATTGGACACCCTTTGAGCTTTCCTATCCTTGTTATCCACATTACGTGCCTCTTAGCCAATTTTTCACATGTTTTGACCCTTAGAAGACAAGTGAAGTGTGGTTGTTGAGTTTGTGTAAGGCTATTTGTATAAAGCCTCAAAGTGTTGTAAATTGTGTAAGTGAAATGCAATAGTAATGCAAAGTGTATTCCCAAGTGCATTGCAAAAAAAAACAAAAAATTCCAAATATATGTACTTTGGGAAAAATAATTCAAGTATAGTATTTTGTGTGGGAGAAAGCAAGTATGCTATAAACTTGCCTCCCAAGTGTGTGAGTTTTGTGAATTGGGGCACCTCAATCCCCAAAGTTTGGTTTTGTGTTTGTACTTCAATTGTATATGGATACCACCACAAGCCGAATACATTTATCCTCACCCATTCTTTAACCAATACATTACAACCCGAAAAGTCCTTTGACCTRGAGAGTTGAGTCGCAAAAGGTGGAGGGAGTCACAATTTCTCATTTTGGATGCCTAGTGCAATGTGCATAAACCTCACTCTTGAAATCTCTCTATGCTATTCTTTGAGCTCTTTCTTTAAGCTATGTGTTGTCACCAAGCTTGGTCTACTTGAAGCCAAGGAGGGTCGCTTGGAAAGAGGAAGAGAGTAGAATGACTTGATTTATTGCAGCTTTGAAAGTTGCACACAATTTGTGATATTTATTTGACTCTTGTTTGATTTTTAGTTGGGGGGCATCCTTTCTCCTTATTAGCGTCCCTAAAGTCCAAAGAATCCAATCCAAAGCACACTCTTGTTTTATTTTCTTTCTTTTTCTTTTTCTATTTGTTGTTCAATTCCTCTTTTGTTCCTCATGTTTTTCAAAACCCTCACGAGACCTTCCTCGTCCTTCTTAGCGATTTGAAGGTTTAAAGGGCTTGTCACTAGTTGCTAAAAGTGATCGTGATTCCTACGAAAGTGAGTTACTGTATAGTTTTCTTCTTTCTTTTTCTTTTGCTTTGCTTTACTTTGCTCGAGGACGTGCAAAGGTCCTAGTTGGGGGGAGTTGATAAGTGCCAAAAATGGTCACATTTAGGCACTTATTTCTTCCTTATTTTGGCCATTATGTGTGTTTTCGATATCATTTCACCAATCTTTTGGTTAGATTTCCACTTTGTTTAGTTTTGCAAAGCTTTGTTGGCTTTTAGTGGTTTTTATAGGTCTTTCTTTAGTTTTCTCTAACGTCTTCTTCGAACCATATCTTTTTTGTATACTTTGAATTTGTAGGTGATACTTTTTGTATTGGAAAGTAGACTTTGAGAGCTTTCCAACAATATATTATGGTCGTTCAAAGTTGAGTAAGTCAACCAGAGTCTTGCACACGCGTCCCCATTTTGCCCGCGCGTGACTACACGCGGCCGCGCATACTTGGGGTTACACGCACGTCTGCACGCGCYTCCTAATTTGCACGCGCCTCTGCCCGCGCGTCTCGTCCGCGCCTGCATAGCCACCCTTCCTTCRAGAATCATTTTAGGCGCGGCAGCGTGTCCTTGGCTTACACGCGCCCCCGCACGTGCCTCCTGGGCTCGTACGCGCGTCTGTACTGCACGCCTGCAGACTTTCCAGAAAACTTTTAGGTGCGTTCGCGCCTCATCTGTACTGCACGCGCGTCTGCACGTGCGTCCACCCTCGCACGCGCGTCTGCACACGCATCCACACACGCCTAGGTGTCACCTCCTGGATGTTGASTTTTGCTTGTTGACTTGACTTGGAGGAAGCTTTGAAGCACATGTGTAAATTAGTAATGGCAAACTTGTAATTAAATGAGCTTGTATWTTGGGCTTTGTATATATAGTTTTAGGAGAGAGAAACTAAGAAAACAATTAGAACATAGCATAGAATAGAGAGTAGAATTCAGATTTCTTTTTCATCTTCTTCTTCTTCTTCCTTTAATCCACCATTTGAGAGTAGCTTCAAGTTCTTCATTTTGCCCTAGTTTCTTCATTTCTTGCTCAAATCTTAGAATTCTTATATGCTTTTGACCTAAAATTTRGGGGTAATTTCATTTCTTTACTTAGATTTCAGTTTTATTGTTGTTTGCTGATAGTTTTGTTTGATTTTCATTTTTGCAACTTTCATTTGGTATTGTTGATACTTGTGCTTTTGAATTCTTTTGCTTCTAGCAAGTTTCCCCTTGTGTTTGTGAAGATTTTGGTTATAGTTTTGCTTGTTTTGGAGTAGTTTTGAGTAGTTTTCTTTGATACCCTTTTGTTGTTGTAATTCCTTTCTTTAATGGCTTCTTGTTCATGTTTTTCCTTTGTTTTACTTACTAGTCAAGTTGTAATCATCTTATGTGAGTAGTGTAGTAGCTTAGGAGAGCTAGTTGTCCCTTCTATAATCTTTACAATGCCAGGATGATAAAATTTGTTCACTCCAATCACCATTTATGCCTTGATTTGTCATTTTCCCAAGCCTTATTGCTTTGGATTTGGCCACCCATTGTTTGTGAGGTGAAAGGTTCTTGATTCAACCCTTTGCAAGGGATTGTGAGGTTTGACCTTGGCATTGGTTTAATTCTTGATTGCTCAATTCTAGTAAGAGCTTGAGGGGACTTGGGTTTGAACTTGGATTGAGAGGGTTAATTGACTTGGGAGATGATATTAATCATATTTCCAAACCATGATTGAAATCACCCTTTTGGTTGTAGATGAACACACTCTTTGATTGGCATTTCCCTTAACTATAGAAGGTGACACTAGTTACTCCTATGTGTTTAGAGTATTTGTTTTCCCAAAACTTATTTCAAGAGTTTGCATTAGCTAGTCTTAATTCAATTACCCTCTTTCAAAGTATGTTTACTTGCCAAGCTAGTGTAGTTAGGATTTAGACACTTTTTGTTACCTTCCCAATGGATCGACCCCTTACTTACTACTATGTTTAGGTATAGTTAGTGGTATCTGTAGGACGTGGGCCGTGCCCTCGCGTATAGCCGGCGCGCGGCTTGGTACTACATCGAGGTACTTTGCGTGGGCTTGAGCCACGGAACCCGCACGTGAGTGCGTTGGGAGTGTTGTCGAGTAAGGGATGCCACTGCCTATAAAAGTTATCACGGACGCCCGAAACGTTGTGCCAAATATGCCCAACGTTCTGATCCAAACAGTTCGTGGTTTGGGGACATGGTGAGATCAGATATAACCCAATTCGCCGCATTGCGGCCTCTACTCGTCTCATTGCATTCCATTCATCACGTTATGATGCACATAACTACATTTTTAGCACCTTAGAGCGCACTAACCTAAAGATTACCGTAAGTGTGTTCTATATGCACAAGACTACCTAACCTAGATTGTGACCACTTTGCATTAATCAAGTTAAACGTGCTAAAAACCGGTTCCATAGTTATCTGTTTTAAAGTGATTCACATATTTCCGTCTTGTTTTAGCAAAAATATATACAAAGATACACAATGACAATGCGAAGTATATTGAACTTCAAAATATATATACAACCAATCTTACCTAATCTGCAAAACAAACCAAGGTTAGTTCGTAATAAAACGATGCGAACGAATCTCGCCTGAATCGCTATATAAAGACAACAAATCAAATGTTAGTTTATAATAAAAAAACGAGCGAATGAATCTTCTGCCTTGATCCTATACAAGGATAAGATCGTTAGTATTCGATCATATAATAATGAAAATGAAATAAAAAAGATGAAAACAATGAAAAACGTTAAAAACGTTAATGGACAATCTACACTATTTACATGGAACAACTAAATAGTGAGTTTCTACATGTTTGTTAATTAGATCGAAAACTCGTAATTATTAATTAGATTGAGACGAGAAAAGAGTGTGTTTAGTGCGAGTAATCTCAGAAATAAACCTTGTTATCGCTTGTTGAATCGAAATAGAAAAGATGCTTAGAACTCAAGAACAGTATTTTAGAGTGTTTGAGGAGAGTGTATGGAGCATGAGAAGAATTACGCGAGTTAAAGCGGGGAGAGAAGAGAGAATAGACGTGTCTTGAAAATCGTTGTCAGTTGAAAAATCGTGTTCGGAATGAGCAAGCAGGCACGTATTTATAGCACGAGGGAAAAAACGGGAGAACCCTGCGTATATACGCAGGAAGCTGCGTATATACGCAGTCTGCGTATATACGCAGGTAGCCTATATACGCAGAGGGCTGCGTATATACCAGGCCTCGCGTATATACCGAGCCTCTCGTATATATTTTCCCAACCTCAAATATTTATTCCTCCGATTTTATGTTTGATTGCCTTGATTCGACGCACCTGAACACCCTTGCTCTCCAAGCAAGGATTCTAAGTGTTCAAGAAGGTTCCAATTCCGGAGTATTTTTGTGTATTTTGTATTTTTTTTGTATTTTCTGCGTATAAACTTATAAAAATCATAGAAAAATGTAGAAAAATCAGAAAAAAATCTATAAATACTGGTGAGCTCAGAAAAATGTGAGAGTGTGATGAAAAGTGAAATTAGGAGATCACCAATATTTTTAAAAATCCAAAAATAGAAAAGAAAACCTAAAATAGAAAATAATTAAAATAAATAAAAGAAAATGTTTTGCCCCTTTTATTTGTCCTTTGCTCAATAGTTCCGTATGACCCCACGTATTTCAACTTTTGTGAGTTCAAAGCATCTTTTCTAGTCGAAACAATCGCGAACGCGGTAGTTTCATCACTGATTACTCTTTGGGAGACATTTAGGTTCTACAGAAGCCCCCACTTTGACTGAGTCTGTGAGACGATAGTCTTTGAACGAAAGTCAAAGTATTCGATTCGGACGGAGAGCAACTCAAGACGTTCTGCGACCCTGAACCTTTTCGCCAGGTACCTGCAAAACAAATGTATTTTACCTGTAGCCGTGTCCCGTCTGCTTGATTTGCTTGCCTTGAATTTGTTGCGGAGCAAACTCCAAAACCGAAGAGTGTGCGAACTTCTTAAGCGGATAAGATCCAAAAACCCGAGAATGCTAACGAATTTGTAGCGGGAATTCCAAGACCCGAAGATTTGCTGCGTACTTGCTGTAGCGGGAAAGATTCCAAGACCCGAAATGATGCTGCAACTTCTGTACGGAGAAGATTCCAGACCGAAATGTACTTGCTGAATTCTGTAGCGGGAGAACCATAAGACCCGAAAGATGGTTGTGCTGGATTCTGTAGGGAGAAATCGATAGACCCGAAAGATGCTTGCTGATTTCTTAGCGAGAATCGAGACCCGAAATGATCAATATAATTCTGGTCGGAGAAATATCCAACCCGAAATTAAGAGTTAGCGAAAGAGTCACCCACTTTACTGATCTGAAGAGACGAAAATCTCGTAAGACGAAAGTCAAATATTTTGATTCGGAGACAACTCAAACGTTCTGCAACCCGAGTCACCCTTTTTCGCCGTACTCAAAAAAGGTTAGTTTACTACCGCCCCATGCGTTTATGCCCTTGAAGCGCCTGGCTTCGGCTATTCTCCCTACGGCTGACCTTGGCTTTTCAGAGAAATGAGTGATGAATACCTTCGAAGCGCGCGCCCTCAGGTAGCTTTTCCCTCGCTGACTCTGGCTTTTCGGGAAAAAGAATGATGTAGATCTCCCTACGGCGACCTTGGCTTTTCGGAAGAAGTAATGTAAGTTCCGTCGAAGCGCTCGTTTTTCGAAGTTCCCCTATGGCTGACCTTGGCTTTTCGGGAAAGTTGCGTAGCAACAATCGTATAGCGATGAATGCGTATAGGCGAGTGAATATGATATAATCCTTTGAAGCGCCTCGTTCCTCAGGAACCTTCCCTACGGCTGACCTGTTTTCGGGAAGAATGTTGCGTGGAGCAACAATCGCGTTTAGCGATGAATGCGTATAGGCTTGATATGAATTCCTTCGGAAGCCTCGTCCTCGGAAACCTTCCCTACGGCTGACCTTGGCTTTCGGAAGAAGTTGCGTGGAGCAACAATCGCGATAGCGATGAATGTCGTATAGGCTGTGATATGAATTCCTTCGAAGCCCTCATCCTCAAAAAACTTCCCTACGGCGACCTTGCTTTTCGGGAAGAATTTCGTCTGTTACGACAATCGCTACTATACGATGAAGCCTATAGGCTGTGAAGCAATTGTATGTAATCTGGCCTGCTCGTTTGATTGGGCTGCAATGTGTAATGTGCAATTAATGTGTTTGTGCAGGATGCATATGCAATGATGTTTGTAGCTCAATGCGCAAAGCTTATAAGTGTTTGCAATGGCTATATGCGTAATGCAAGTCTATCTTAGATCTAATGCTAATGACCAAGGAAATTGACTAATGTAAGATGATTTTAGATGCGGGATGGCGGCTCCAAGCCCCATTCGAGCAAAGGCGATGCTTGTGATTGCAAGTGACCCCCAACCCATGGGTTTAGTGTGTGAATGGCTTAATTGATGTGTTAATGGTTAGTTATGTGGTGAGCCCCCAGCTTGATCGAGTTGGGCAATGGTTGATGAGCAATTAGGCTATAGAATGTGTGGATCATGGTTAGCCTTTTGTGGCAGTAATTGTAAGATGAGTACTGGGATGTATTTTGATTTGCCCAAATCAATAACTTGAGCTGATGCTGCATGAGGAGAAGACATAGGAAATGTTCACATGCATGCTTTGAGGAGATGCATGATGAATATTGCAGATATAGCCTAAGATGAGTTGAGAGAAACCCTAATGTTATGAAAGAATAGCTAAAGGTTCAAGAAAATACAAGCTAAAATTTGTGCTAAGGTATGTAAATGGGGAATTGATGTGGTTGCTAGATGTATGTATGTTACAAGTCGGACTATGTCGGGTGCTACACTAGAATCTGCTTCTACTTTAAGAGAATCAACCACTGGAGTGTGAACCTCTGAACTTATTGAAATTAGTCGACCTCGAGAGGCTCTACGTATCCTTTGGATCAGACCGTCTAGTTCTTGATGATTGGACAATCCTCGTGAGAGGCTTTTGTTTGTAATGTGAGCTTGTTGAGGGTTAAAAAAAGCTCGACAATCACGAATGACCCACGATGCGCAGTGTGCTTTTTAGACTTTTGCTTTTTGTTTGAATTGGGCTTTGAACTTTGGATTTGCATTGGATTATTGACGATTTTGCATTTTTATGACTGCATGAGCTTTTTTGCTTTCTTGCTTTTTCCCATTTTATTCTTCTTTCTTTTCTTTTGCACATGTCTTTCTACGCACCGTTTGTCCAAAGGTTAGGCAGAGTGTGGTGATGAAAGAGAGATAGCTGAATGATAGTGTTTAGCTCAAAGGGTGCAAGGATTTTGATATGATGAGGAATAGAGGAAGATGTTTTGTGGAGCTATAAAGAAGGCCTCTCTTGGCAATGTCCATTGATTTATGAGTCATTATTAATTTGATTCCATTAAATTAGAAGCAAAACTATATGGAGGCTAAAAGGATGAGAAAAAGAAATTTATTAACATCAAAGAAATTTATACATAGAGGCTATTGCAAACTTAATCCTAAACCTAATGACATAGACCCGAAATGGAAAAAGAATACATAGTTTAGGGAAAACTCTCCGGACTCGATCCTAAAGCTAAGACTCTAGCTGACTCATGTGAATGAAGAGATCATTCTCTATGTCCATCCAATGTCTAGACCTTTGCGAATTAGTTAAGCCTCGATACTTGAGATGATCTTTGTTTCGGTGGAGGCCGAAATGAGTCTTGACCATCTCTTCTTAGTAGAGCAGAGACTAGAGTGCAGCAACTCCTCTCATCTAGTCCGATAGTAGTGAACCCCTCGTTCTTTCCTGGTTAAGTATTTCAAGCTCTCGAGGATGTGTCTAATGTTACCCTTGTATCTTGCCATGAATGCTGGATGATGTCTTCCCAAGTAGCTATTTTCTTCTTCAGGAAGTGAAAAGAACCACTTTGACATATCGTTCCAGAAAGGGAAAGACCATTGAAACAAGGCAGAGTCAATCTTAAGGCCATGAGTGGCTTAAATCCCTTTATATGGAATCGAGTCATTATTCGGCTTGAACTTGGGTATGTCTTCAGATGAGAAATCCTTTGGCAGTTTGGTTGAAGTTGGTCAAGAGGAGATGTCTTGTAAAAGGTGGATCGATGCTTTCGCGATCGCCCTTTCAACAGATTGTCAGGAAGACTCGAGGTCAAACTCCTTATCTTAGCTTCAAGCTGTGAACTTGCTCGCAACTTTGGAGCTTTTTTGGTTGGAGGCCATTTTTGTGGTGTAGGCTGGGCAGTGAAGTTGGAGAAGGTTAGGTTGGATTGCTAGGGCTCAAACTCTTTGGGTCGAGCGGAGGGCTATGGAGACGATTCACCCTGTTCAAAAAAAATAACCTTTAGGGAACTTCCTTGTCATTATGAATATATGGATGCAGATGCAAATGCATGTCCTAATTCCATGGTCATCTTTCCTAGAATGAATGCATGCAAGTGCCCTTCTTTTTTTTTTGTTTTTTTTTTGTTTTTTGCTTTTTCTTTTGTTTTGTTTTTTTTTTTTTTTTGAAAGGCACCAATACGTGGGGAATATGCACATGTCCTAATGTTAGGGTCATGCCTATGTTGTCTGAAGGTAAGGTCAATCCTAATGTGAGTCTAAAGTCAACGTCTAAGTCAAAGTCTGTGCCTACCCTAGTATTAAGGTCAAGACCTAAGGTCAGTCTTGTGGACTCTAATGGTCAAGGTCAAGACCTAGGGTCAAAGTCTGTATGGACTAAGTCGAAAGCTTGAAGGACAAAGTCCTAGTGAACTATGGTCACAGACTAAGTAAGAGTCAAACTAAATCACTATGGTTATAAAATGATGATGTGACTAGAAGATGACCATGGACTATTTGAAGTGTTGTGTTAAAGCAATGACTACAATGCTAGGACCCACTGCACATATACAAGACACGATGACAAGTCACTATGTACGGTCTAGGTAGAGAGATGTCCACGCCTAAAAGTGAGCTTGGTCCAGTTTTACACTTGCAATTAGCGATATGGCCAAGATACCCCTATGCACCGATCAGTAACACGACACACGGCATGCGGATAGGACTGCCTTAGCCATGCGATAAATACCACATGCAGCCAAGGTAGTATCCCCCTTATGTAGTCTCGAGCATAGAACATGCCCATAGACCAAGGTGCCTGAGTTGTACCTTATGCGCGGGTCACATGCAAAATGCACAAAATTCAATAACGTGATGGAATTACGGACTTTTCAAGTCTGTCCACTTCACTAACGGTATATCCCAGTGAAGTCGCCAAATGTAGGACGTGGGCCGCGCCGCTGCGCATACAGTGCCGCGTTACTACATCGAGTGCGTTCGGGCTTAGCCACGTAACCCTCACGGAGTATGGGAGTAGTCTTCGAAGGATGCCCCGGCCTTAAAGGTTTCACGACGCCCGAAATTTGGCCAATGTGCCCCAGTTCTATCCATAACAGTCTGGTTCGGGACATGTACGAATCACTCATAACCCAATTCGCCCGCATTACGGCTCTACTCGTCTCATTGCAATTTCATCATTCACGGTATTGAATGCACATAACTTTATCATTTTAGCACCTTAGAAGCGCACTAACCTAAGATTACTCGAAAGTGTGTTTCTTACTATGCACAAGAGACTACCTACTGAAATGTGACCACTTTGCATTATCAAGTTAAAACGTGCCAAAAACCGGTTTCCATAGTTAATCTGATTTTAAGTGATTCACATAATTTCCGGTCTTTTAGCAAAATATATACAACTGTAACAATGACAATGCAAGTATATGAACTCAAAATATATATACAAACAATCTTACCTGATCTGCAAACAAACAAGGTTAGTTCGTAATAAAAACGAGCGAAACGAATCTTCCGCCTTGATCGCAAATAAGACAACAAATCAATTAGTTATAATAAAAAAACGCAAATGAATCTTCCTCTTGAATCGCTATAAGATAAGAAATCTTAGTATTGACAAGTATAATAATAATGAAATAAAAAAAAAAAGAAATGACAATGAAAAACGTTAAAAGTTAATGTACAGCCTACATATTAATGGAACAATTAAATAGTGAGTTTCTACAGTTTGTTAATTAATCTAAACTCTAATATTATATAGTGAGAAACGAGAAAAGAGTGTGTTAGTGGCGAGTTAATCTCAGAAATAAACCTTATCGCTTGTTAATCGAACAGAAGATGCTTAGAACTCAAGAACGAATGTATTTAGAGTGTTTGAGGAGAGTATGAGAGCATGAGAATGATATACGCGAGTTTAAGCGAGAGAGAGAGAGAGAGATAGACGTGTCTTGAAAATCGTGTGTCAGTTGAAAAACTGTGTGTTCGGAATGAGCAAGCAGCACGTATTTATAGACGAGGGGAAAAACGAGGAAACCCTGCGTATATACGCAGACGGCTGCGTATATACGCATGGCCTTCGAGTCTGCGTATATAGCAGTCGCGTATATACCAGGCTGTGATACGCAGTAGCCTGCTATATCGAGCCTCGTATATACGCACCTCTGTATATATTTTTTCCAAAACCTCGAATATTTTGATTTCCTCCTATTTTTTCGTATTTGCCTTGATTCGACGCACCTAGACACCCTTTCTCTCCAAGCAGGAGTCTGAGTTCTAGAAGGTTCCACGTATTTCCGGATTATTGTGTATTTTTATTTTTTTGTATTTTCTGCGTATTAAAACTTATAAAACATAGAAAATGTTATAAATCAGAAAAATACTAAAATACTGGTGAGCTTAGAAAAATGTGAGAGTGTGATGAAAAGTTGAAATATTGAATCACCAATTAATTATTTTAAATCTAAATAAAAAAACCTAAAAATAGAAAATAATTAAAATAAATAAAAGAAAATGTTTTTGCCCCTTTTTATTTGTCCTTTGCTCAATATTTCCGAGTATGACCCCACGTATTTTCAACTTTTGTGAGTTCAAAGCATCTTTTCTAAGTCGAAACAATCGCGAGACGCGGTATGTTTCATCACTGATTACTCTTTTGGGGAGACATTTTTAGGTGTCTACAGTATCGGATTATAAATTGTATTTTAAGAATGTCTGTTTCGGTTTTAACTCAACGACCCTAGGTGGAGCGCATCAATTATCATCCTCTTAATTACTCGACCTTCGAGTAGATCGTTTAGGGTCCATGGTTGAGAAGTGACTGTAACCTTGTACACTTCTCTCCCACTGTGGTTGCCATAAAATGTGTTAAGGTGATTTTATACTTCACCAACAACTCAACCGCCCAATATTATTTTTAGTTCAGTAGGGGCTGCCCCTCTAGTTACTGTTTATATTGATAACATCACTAACGTAAAATGGTTCTTCAATAGTAGAGTTAATCAAGAAGATGAATGCATAAGGAAATGACCTTGTTGTGAACAAGACAAAAGTGTAAAACAAACAAAGGTAAATAGAATGAAAACCATCCATCATATAGATAGGATAGAGTCAGACTACAATCGTATCACAAGGAAGGATGYTTACCTCCACATTTACACAATTAAGATGAAAACGAGCAAACTACTAATACATTGAGCGATGAACCACGCTACGCTAAACTATACTTGGCTACTAAGCCAAGTGCGACTAAGGGAAGCTAAATGCGAAAGAAGATAGATAGATGTTGTTGTTGTGTTTGTTGTTGTTGTTCTTCTGATCATGTTGCGTCTATTTATAAGCCTTCAAGGTTTAGATCGTGGGTCGAAGTTATTCCCRCTTGACGATTTCTTGCCGCCTCTTTTTTCGTATTTCAAATCCTCATACTGCCCTCTAAATCTTGTTGTCGCTTGTTCTTCGTGGGCCGCCTCGTGTTGAGCTATCTCCGAGTGGGCCACTTCTACCATAATTCCCTTCTATCGCTTTTTTCATATTGCCAGACAGTAATTATTCCGGAAATGCCACACATCGTTTGTTTTTCTAAMAGTTCATTCATCGCTGGTCACTTGCTTATCGGTCAAACTCCTAAAACTTAGTTAATAAAGTCAACATAATATTTTTAGTCCATAACTGAATGATAATGTTGTAAATGTTAATTKTATTTTGGATGAGGGTGGAGGTGTTCCTCCTCTTTTTTCAAATGGATAAGTTAATTTAATTTGTTGGAATATAAAGGGCATTAACAGGACTAGTAAACAAGATACTATGAAATCTTTTCTTTCTCGGAATCATGTTGGTCTTTTATGCCTCTTAGAGACAAAAGTGAAAACAAAGAATCTGAGTTCACTTTACACTCATTTGTTTCGTGGTTAGTGCTTTACTTCTAATTCACGTATTAATCCTAGTGGTCGTATTGTCTTAGCTTAGAATCCTCTCTCTTTTCAAGTGACTACTGTTCTTATGATGGACCAATTGTTACATGTTGTTATTAGTACATTGAGTGGCTCACCTCCATTTTATTGTTCCTTCATTTATGCTCAAAATGAGGTTGGCTTGCAGAAACAACTGTGGGCGGATGTGAGGGTTTTGAAAGATAGAAAATATGGCCCTTGGATGTGTATAGGTGATTTTAATTGTGTTTTGTCTAATGAAGAGATATATGGTGCTGTGATTTGGAGGTCTGGTATGGTTATTTTCGTGATTGCAAGGATTATTGTGAGATGTCTCATATCAATCCATGTGGTAACTTCTTTACCTGGTACAACAAACAGGATGRCGATACTAGAATTTATTGCAAACTTGATTGATTTATAGAGKATGAGGCAAGGTTATCAAATTTTCCTACTGCTTCCTTTTTTTCTAATGAGGAAACTTCAGATCACTGCCCAATTCTTCTTTGCGGTGGTGATAATTTTGTTTGTAGGTGACCATTCAAATACTTCAAAATGTGGGTGAATACTCCTAATTTTCATGATAAGCTGCAGATTTGGTGGAACGAACCTGTTAAGGGACATTTTATGTTTTAATTGGTGTCAAAATTGAAGTCCCTTAAACCAAAGTTGAAGCACATTAATCAGGAGGATATTCAGAATGTTAAGGTCCTCTACCACAAAGCTCTGCATGATTTGCAGACTACTCAATCTGCTCTGCATGTCAATCCTATTAGTCTTGATCTCATTCAGATTGAACGTGATTCTGTGGCTAGGTAAGGCCGTTCATTAGACGTACTTCCTCCGTTTTCAATTAAGTGCAACAAATGGGCTTGCACGGTTCCCAAAAAAAAATTTCTACAGTAACTTATTTGGGATTTAATGTGATTTTTAATGTTTAATAAAATAAACTAATAGAAAACACCAACCACCATTCTATTATTGAAACCACCAACCATGTACCCCGTCTAACCCATGATTGGCGCCTCTGGTAGCCCACCATCCCACCATCAAAGCCACTAACAGCCCACGACCTCACCACCAATCACCACACCAGAATTGACACCATCGACCAGCCAACTATCGAAACATCCCGTCCGCAACCTAACAATCGACGCCATCAAACACCACACCACAAGCAACACCACCAACCCACTGCCAAAACCACCACGATCGCATCCTAATCACCTCAATATCCTTCTCTCTCCCTAAAATCACTATTTGATAGTCCAGCAAACAAACTTATTCAATCACCAATATTCGACTATCGCAATTCAACCACCGTACCACAATTCGACCACCATGTGCATAGATCTAGAAAATACAACCAATTGCCACAAAGTCGGTGCCGCAACAACTCGCAAACAAGAGTCGCTGGTGGTGTTAAAGCAGAAAACAAGGCGTTGGTTAGGGTGATGGAGAGGGGGTGGTTTACGTGGAGAGAGAATTCTTGTGTGATGATGGTGACGGTAGTGATTTGGGAGAAGAGGAAATTGTCGGTGGTGGTCGCGGTGGTTTGGGAGGAGAGATGGAAACGTCGGTTTTGTGGTGGTGTTAGGATGAGGGTTTATAAAGGTAAGAGAGAGAGAGGATGAGGGGTTATGGTGGAAACAGAACATGATGGGTGGTCATGGACAAGGAGGAGTAACTGATTAGGATTAGAGGAGGGATGGATTTTTTAGTGTTAAGAGTGGTGTTTAATTGAAATGATTTAGTTCAATTAAGCGTAGTATTGTAATTTTATACGTTAAGAAGATATCAAATTTAGAAATTTTTAGTTTGTTGCATCTATTTGTGAATTTCCCGAAATGGAAAATGTTGCAAGTAATCGAAAACGGAGGAAGTATCTCTCTTTCCTTCACCAGAAGGCTATGTTTGCTTGGTTGAGGGATGAAGATGATCGAGATTACTTCCCTATTTCACAGAATCATTAGGTTGAGGTCTTTGCGGAGTAATGTCGATGCTATTCTGGATGTCCAAGGGGTTTTGCATGACTCCGTTATAAGTTGATAAAATACACATTTGATATGTCATATTTTATTGATATTTGTCATACTTTTCTTCAAATTTAATTTTTTTGAACTCTATTTGTTAAATATTTCGATATTACTCGTCTCAAGTATGTTTGTGTTATTTTTGTAGGATTTGGCTAGGATTATTGAAGATGTAAGAGAGATTGTTGGATGTTTATTAAAGAATGGACAATTTAAGGTGTTTATATTGGAGAAAAGTTTCAAAAGAGTTACTCATGAAGTTCCTCCGCAATATGGTTGTGGAGATCACCTAGTTTGCATCAACTAGGTTACGGTCACTTGATTTATTAACTGTTTTGAAGTACATTGCAGCCCACTCCGCACCCTGGTTGCGGCCTAGTATCATATGCCACACCCTGGTTGCGGCCTCTTCTTTGATGTTACAAAAACTCTTGATTTTCTTAGCATATAAATAAATTTTACATGTAATGTTAGAATTAATTAGCAAAGTCTTTCTATCTACCTAAAGCCCTATGTTATTAATTTATAAAATGGAAAGTTAGGCAGAACAATTGGTACATGAAAGGAGCCGCCGAGGAGTTCGAGACAAGGCGAAGCTCCCTGTTACTTCTCACGTTTATGGAGTCTTGTACTCTTGTGTTCTACTTTTAAGGTTTGATTATTGTATTTGTTAAATTAATAATTAGTTTATTATTCTTGCTTAATTCAATGTTTTAATTAGTTATTTGTTCTGCTCTTTGATTATGTTAAAGTAGATTATTAATCAAGTGTTAAGTAAAATCATAGTCATGATTGATGATTGATTTATTTTGCCCTATTCAATTACCAATTGTTCTTGCTTATTTCATTGTGTTTATGCCAATACTAAATTAGGGATAATTAGTATTGTTATGATTCKATTGTCTCAATCGTAGCGGGAGCTGGGTTTTAACGGATTTGATTATTTCAATTAAGGACATGAAATTCTCCACGGGAGTAGGTAGAACAGATTGTTAGGAAGCTAGGGTATTGTGTTTAATGTCTCTAATTTGTACGATTCCACGGGAGTAGGCTTGATTGCAAATTAGGGAAGCAATAGATACTCGGGAGAGGTTTATGGTATTTTTATAGGGTTACCTTTCCTCTTAAACAGGTGATTGATTAAATCGGAGTAGGAATATATCTTTAAATCAATTATATCAGTGGTGATACTTAATCCTAGATCTTTTTCTTTATTAATTATTAGTTATTAGTTATTAGTTTATATTACTTGATCAGTTGATCGTCTTAGTTTATATTTTACTCGACTAATCGTAGTTCATTGCAAACAATAATTGATTGAATAACTTTCTGTGGGATTGACCCTAACTTACCCTACTACATAGTTGGGAGGTTTAGTTAGGTAAATTATTATCTTTGTTAGGTGGGTGATACGCCTTTCACACCGCTGATGGTGTGGTGCAGGCTTTTACTCAGTACTATAATTCTTTGCTTGGTTCTAGTATGGTTTATCGTGTTACTGTGCAACAAGATATTGTAATGGGAGGACTTGTGGTGACTGATCAACAGCAACTGCTGTTAATTGCCCTAGTTACTTCTAAGGAAATTAGGAAGGCGATGTTTTCTATAGACGGCAACAAAGCTCCTGGTCCAGATGGATATGGGTTCACTTTTTCAAATATGACTTGAACGTTATGGGTGACCTTATGACCCAAGACATTATGAATTTTTTCAACCCTGGAAAGCTTTTGAAGGAACCCAATACAACTCTTATCTCCCTAATTCCTAAGTCTTCTGTTCCCAAGGATGTTTCAGATTTCAGGCCTATCTCCTGATGTAATGTTGTTTATAAGTGCATCAACAATGTGCAATGTGGTAGGCTGCGGAATATATTGCTTAATTTAATATCTGATAATCAAGGTGCGTTTGTTAATTGTAGATACATTGTGCATAATATCATGCTTTGTCAGGKTTTGGTAAGACATTATGGTCGGAAAAATGTCAAAACCAGTTGCTTGATCAAATTGGATCTTAGGAAGGCGTATGACATGGTTGAATGGGTGTAGATACCTACATTTGTCCCTCCATAAAGGTCAATGATAAAACTATACCACAATGCAATAGATGCCATTCTAAAGAACAACTGCCTTAAACAATGCTCAAGAATCTCGATTTGCAAAACCGAAGCACCTTTTCTTGCCCAAAGCACCCTTAAAAATAAGTTTGAATTTCAATATGTTTTTAAATTATTTTTAGATATTTTTCTAGAATTTTTCGGAATTTTTATAAGCATTTTTTGCAATTGTAAGAATTTTCAGTAATTTAATTAATTTTGCGATAATTAATTAAATTCTAAAAAGAATTCCGAAATTCACGAAATTTTGAAACAATGCACTATTTTTTACAAGACATTTTGCGCAAATTTTCCATAATTCTTGAAGTTGTGGAAAAATAGTTATGAGTTTCCTAAGCAAAAACGCACACCCGAGCAAAACGACTTATTTCGAGAGCTTCGGGGCCGCACCCGAGCGTGGGGCCCACACGAATATCTCCCTATATCAATCAGTGATTTTTTGTTAAAATATCTCAAATCAAATAAAATCAAATGATATTTTATTAAGATTTTATATTATACGCAATCTTCAGAAAACGGCAAAACGAATTAGCCAAAATCAGGCAAGTGTTGGGCGCGATTACGCCCAATTTTGGGCGTAATTGCGCCCATTTCTTGMCTTAATTACGCCCAGTTATGGGCGTAATTGCGTCCTGTTGTTGCTTCTTTTTGGCTTTGGCCTATAAATATATGTCGACCCCCCTTCATTTGCACTATCCACACACTCCATACACTTCACATTCTCTCTCTCTCTCTCTCTCTCTCTCTCTCTCTCTCTCTCGTCCATACTTTCTCCCTCTCTTCCAAAAAATCTCAATGAAACTCTTTCAAATTCAATACACACTCAAAAACACATTCAATACACATTCAAATCAAGAGATCAAGGCATTCAAATCAATTCTTCGAGGATTGTTCGACCACGCATTGTTGGTATAACCTATGAGTCCACAAAACTCATAGAAGCTCTCTCCTTCTTCTCTTCTCTTCTCTTTTATTATTCTTTGATATCGCTTGTTTTTATCACTTTGAGTCATGTAATATTGATTAATAAACTATTATACATCAATTAATATGTAAATAAACCTCATATTTTCTTTCTTTTCAATTCAATTTCAATATAATTGTCGTTACAAACAATTTCTTTGATTTTCCTATGTAAATAGCGATTTGCGAGGCGATTTCGATTTCAAATATAACAATTGTTTTTTCCTTTTCTCTTATATTGGATAGCGATACGAGGTAAGTCTCCTCCTTCTTCCTCCTTGCATATTCTTATTCATGGTCTTGTATATACTTTCTCCATCACCATTAATTTTCCTAATTATAGACTTACTCGTTGATTGTCACGCCTAATAAGATGATTATGGACAAATGGTTTAATTCAAAGCGACAACAATTAATAGTCTTACATGCATTAATCCACACGCCTAGTAACAACTAAGGATCAATACAGACATATATGTTGTTCGAGATTACAATTGGTGAATTTGCAATGAGACCTTTGCTAGTATAGGCCACTAGATGCGGGGGGGTGTTGTGCACTACTTCGCCCTTACCCTCGTCCCCTAATCTAGACCTTTGGTGCACTACCAGACATGGAATCCTTCGCCTTGCTTTATGCAATTATAGGCAAGGCTTAAAACGGGTTCCGCAGCTTCCCGAAAGAWTGCGGTGGCGACTTCCTCTATTCGATTTCGAGTTTCRATGACCCTCAATGCCAAGCATACTTATACTATGCAAAATAGCAAGAATTTAATTCTTCGCAATACGGCGTCTCGACCAAGGCTGTACCCCACGGGACAGAGGGACCGGACCTAGCCTGGCCCTATAACGCCTCGCACCTGTACAATGGGGGTTTGTTGAAGAAWTGCTGAATCGTTTGCATTTTCCAGCTCTGTTTAAAATGGTTCTCCTCATGTTTAAAATGGTGGCGACTTGCATTTATACTCCTAAGTTCTCTCTGGTTATTAATGGTTCTCCTCATGGTTTCTTCTCTTCTAAGCGGGGTTTGAGACAAGGTGACCCTCTTTCCCCGTTGCTCTTTGTTCTTTTTATGAAATATATATCTAGATATTTGATTCAAATGGTGGGAAATGGGAAGTTTCAGTTCCATCCTAGATGCAGATTGACTAAGCAGACCCACATGTGTTTTGCTGATGATTTAATTTTGTGTTGCAAAGGTGATGTTCTATTGGTTCAATTTCTCTTAGAGGGTTTCCATACTTTCTCTCAAGCTTCAGGACTATGTGCAAACATGTCCAAATCTGAGATTTTTTGTTGTGGCATGAAGGAGGAGGATGTTCAAGGCTTGCATAATTGGTTGATTCAATAGGTTTCTAGAGACGGTGTATGCCTTTCAGATATCTTGGGGTTCCGATTTGCTCTAAGCGCTTGTTAATGAAAAACTGTGAATTGCTTACTAACAAGATGTTGGCTAGAACTCGAGTATGGAGTTCTAGTCATCTATCCTTTATGGCTAGGTCTCAATTAATTAATTCTGTGTTGATGATTATTCACCTATACTGGGCTCAGCTTTTGGTGCTTCCTCATGCTGTTCTTTTGGATAATGAGAGGATTTACAAAGCCTTTTTGTGGGGTGGTTGTGGCTATCATTCTAAAATGYAAAAGTTAAATGGGATGATATTTGTTGCCCTAAGTAAGAAAGCGGGTTGGGTGTTAAGAATGTCATGCTTGAAATTTTGCTAACTTGGGTCGTCATGTGTGGGCGATTGCTCTTAAAAAGGATAATTTGTTGGTTAAGTGGGTTCATGCAGTTTACATTAAGCAATAGGATTGGTAGAGCTATCGGGCTCCTAATGATTGTAACTAGTATTGGAACAAGATCTGTGAGGTGAAGGACCTTTTGTTGCACAGAGGTTTGAAAAGCCTCATTTGTAGGATGGCCCAATATTCCATTTCTTCAGTTTATGGTGGCCTTGTCTCTCACAAACCTCATGTTGCTTCGAATAGCTTTGTTTGGAATTGTTTGTTTATTCCAAAGCAAAGATTTTGTTCTTGGTTGGTTATTCAACAATGTTTGCATGTCAGGTCTCGTTTGCACATATTTGGTGTGTCTTCTACTACTTCTTGCTTGTTCTGTAGTGCCTTAGAGGATCATGAGCATCTGTTCTTTTCCTGTCCTTCTTCTCGTTGTATCTTGGATAGGTTGCTGAGTTGGTTCCAGTTGAATCTGGGAAGTGCTAATCTGTATGTTCTTTGGCGATGGATTTATAGGAGAGTTGGGTTATCCAAATTTTAGAAGAGTGTGATCTTTGCAGGTTTAAGTACAACAGTTTATTATATTTGGCATAGGAGGAATTCTATGCTATGCAACAACCAACCTTTTTGTGTGCTAAATGTATCAAACATGATATCCTGTATAGAGTTTGTTATTTTTGCCCTAGGAAGATTTCTTGGAAGGATAGCATTTGGCTCTCGAGCTTATGATTAGTTGTTTTTGGCTCGTGCTCTTTTGAGAGTCCGGCATAGCTGGCCATTCACGAAGCTTGAGATTTCTTAGGTGTATTGGTTTTTGCACTTAATAAKATTTATCTCTTGCTTATAAAAAATGGAAACAAAATTACTTGGGGCATCGACTGGGCCTATGACTAGGTTAAATGTAAATTTGAATTAAGAAAATGATATTGATTGTTCTGTGAAAAAAATATTATTTTTCATACAAATGACAACCATTTATTCAAAAGAAATAATAAAAGGTAGGCAAAAGTTGAGGAAGTATTCTATAGAGAGAAATATAGGTGACACACTATCTTCTTCCCAATTGTACACAACGATGCCAACATAAATACATAATGACCAACATTTATTGTTTATTAAGTATTTTGTAATTAATCTTACTAGTATACTAATACATGCTCTTACCTTATTTGATGTACTTTGGCCCTATTCTCATCAACTTATTTCAATAAGTTTCAGTAAAAGTAAGTTTTTGTTCAGTAGAATTAAGTTCAGTTCAATAAAATAATTTTAATCCTTAAGAAAACTGTTAAGGTTTCAGTAAAAATCACTCCAATTCAGTAAAAATAAGCTTAGTTCCATAAAAATAATTTCAGTTTAATTAGTAGATATAAGTTCAGTTCGGGAAACTTTAGTTGACGAGAACTGGACCTTCCTTATGTATGAGCCATTATTATTTTATCTAATTTTATCTTTGAACCAAAATTTGTAATTACTTTTTCATGTAAGAGGAATGTATCCACCACTGAGTTTTTCATAGGATCTTTCTACATTCGGTGTATGCCAAAGCTGATAACTATTGAAAATTTGTTGACTTCAAATTGCAATCATTAACAGCTTCCACACTCCTCACTAAAATATCGTCAACCATTATAGCACATAAGGTAGCAGTTTGGTTAGGAAGGTGGCTCGTACTCATTTTGGCTTCCCCATTGATTTTAATTGGGGTTAGCCTAACTTCATATGGTTCCCTAACACTACAAAATTTATCTTAAGAAGCATTGATCACACAAGGCCTTGGAACAAGAATAACACAACATATATGATTTAATTAAAATAATAACAACTATGCTTACTAAATTAGATTATAGTATTCCTTTTCCAAATCATAATACTCCGAACTTAAATAAGATATTATACTTGCTCTTATAAAGAAAAGGTTCTTATATTAAAAATGAATAGCTATAAGTGTGAGAAGAGATAAATGTAAGCGTTTATCATAACCCCTATTCATCGAACTTATGACTTTCTTTATACATATATTATATTATATTATATTATATTATATTATATTATATTATATTATATTATATTATATTATATTATATTTATTCTTAAATATATTATATTATTATATTATATATTATATATATTATATTATATTATATTTATATTATATTATATTACATACTATATATATATATATTATTATATAATTATATTATTATATTATATATATTATATATATATATTATATTATATTATGATATATATATTATTTATATTATATTATATACACACACAATAATCTATTATTACATATTACATATTACTAAAGCAAAACCAAATGACACATGTCACCTTTTGGTTAAAAGTTTTCCCTCCAAACTTTTCTTTCTTATTTTTATTGTAAATTACTATGAGTTAGAATAATATAAAAACAAATCTAAATTAGAATATTTTAATAATCTAATTAAAAATTTATCTGCGAATAATAGCTAATGTTTTACAAAATTCTTGAAGTTTCTACACACCAATAAGTTTCTACACACCTATATATAATATTTATAACTTGTACTGCAATCAATTGGTTAAACACATCAAAAAATATCACGACATTCACAAATTTCACGAGTCACGACATTCACAAAACCAACCCAAAACTTCAAGAAGACTCTGGCGGCGCTCGATACATTAGAGTACTTCAAGTGACTCGACGGCCGGCTCGGAACTCACGGGCTATGACGCGGCAGGCGCGGGCGGGGGGCTCACGGGCAAAGGTGGTCGACTGTTGAAATCGTATCTTTAATTTTTGCTTTTTTTTTTAATCGAATTAACTTCTTACTACTTCCCTTAGGCTCTATCTTCCTTCTATTATCTATTTGGGTTTTGTAACCAGTGGAAGAGTAAAAGTGAAAACTCAAGATATTGTACAAGGAATACAAGGGGATTATGGGAAAAAAAGAAATGATAAATAACAGACTTCTTTATATAGAGCGGGTGGGACAAATCATTTTTCGTTTATCGAATTCAGTCAATATGATAAAATCTTCTTTTTACAGTTTTTTTTTAGATGTTATTTTAAATTCCATATAGCAATTCAAGAAACTTAGCAAGTAATTTATTCCTTAGATGATTTATTTTTTTATTGTATGGTCGTTTAATTTTTTTATTTTATAAGTAGTTCGTTTAATTTAGGTTTTTTTTAATGTTGTTACTTTAGACTTATATTTAGATGATTTTTCAATGTGAATTTTTTTTTATCTTGTGTTATGTTTTATCAATGTTTCATATTTCGTTTTCTTTTTTGATATTTCAGATCGTTTTTTTTGATTTACATGCTCTCTGTTTTTAGTTCTACTTATGCAGTTTTTTTATGTTGTAGTTTAAATTGTGTCTTAATTATGTTTCATCATATTTTGAAACTGCATAATCGTGTGTAAATTGCAATATTGCGCTTTTCTGCGAATTTAAGATGTGATAATGTTGTTATGAACGATCTAGGGCGAATTATTTTGAAATGTTATGAATTCTAGATATTCTTTTAACTACCTACCCATTCAACACTCAGCTCTACTACTTCCCCAATTTTAGTGAAGTCAAGTAAATGAATGAACCATAACCTCATCAGTGGAGGAAGTAAATGAAGTGAATGAAGATGGCCTAGAAAGTGAACCAAATCCTTCAAATGTCACCGTGAATGACTTGGAGAATACAAATGACGAAGGTGAGGCGTCAAAGAAGAAGAGGAAGAAGCATTCATATGTTTGGAAGGAGTTGGAGGAACCCAAAAACAACAAAACAAAATGCAAGCATTGTGGTACATTGTTAAGCATTTCAACTTCCGGTTGTACTAGTCATCTAAAACGTCATGTGGATGGTTGTTTGAAAAAGAGTATGAATCGAAAGAAACAAAACATGCTTAATTTCTTGCCATCTAAATTGAATGCCGGTGATCCTAATGCTAAATTTGTGCTAGTAGTAGGGTAATTGATCCTTATAACTACGGTTGCATCGGAAGCTACAATTAGTGCCGGTAGTAGGGTAATTGATCCTTATAGATCTTCATTGAGCCCGGAAAGCGTACAAATGGTAATTTGCACGGGAGATTGGTGTAGGTCACTTCATGGAGTGAAAAGAAAGAGTCGAGTAAGTCGTCTTCTACTACTTTATATATTTGAGTATATATTTTGGTTTAATTCTTATATATTTTTCTACCTTTTTCTAAATTTGTTTTATGTTATTAGGACAAGGAAGCACAACCCAAGGACATTTGGCTTCCTATGGATTAAAAGTGGTAGATTTGTTATTAGTTTGATGTCACTGGTGGTGGGAACTTTGTATAATTTGTTAGTTTGAAACATGGTTTGAATTTGGAACTTTGRTTAAGTTTGTAACTTTGAACTTTGAAGTTTGAAATTTGTAGTTTGTGAGAACTTAAAGCTGTATGAATTGTTAGGTTTGCGATTGGTGAATGATGATTCGTATGGATGGATTGAATATGAGCCCAAGACAATTGTGGTCATTGTGGAATATGGTGTGTAAAAAAAGGTTTTAATTGTAATTTTAAGTATAAATGAGCCTCTAATCAAGCCGAGTCTTCGAACCGAGCTATCGAGCCAAGCTTTCGAGCCGAACTCGAACAGAGCTATACACTAAAGAACACGAGCCGAGCTAAGGTTGGTCAGACTCATCGAGCTAACGAGCCGAGCCGAGCCTGCCTAAAACCTTAACGAGCCGAGCCCTATAGGGTTCGGTCTCGGCTCGTGCGATAATCAGCCCTAAGTATAAATAAACGAGTACGAGTAACTTGGCAGCTCGGTCAAAGTTAAGCAAACGAGTAGGTGCTGTTAGTTTTTAACGAGTTGTAAACAAGCTCAGTCGAAGTTCAGTCKAAGCTTGTTCATATTTCAATAAACGAGTACGAGTGAAACTCTCAAGCTCAATTAATGTTGAGGATAAATAATCCAACTCCCATATTGAAGAAATAGGGAGTTGAAGAGCTCCTTATGATGGTTAGTACACCACACTAGAATGAGGCCTTTTGGGATGTGCCAAAAAACAAATCCGTAAGGGCTTGGCTGACCCAAAGCGGACAATATCATACTAGTGTGTGCGTGAACGTTTGACAGTGCCCCAACAAGTGTATTGGAGTCGAGAGCCAAGCGACGTCGGTTCGATCCCGAGTAGAGGTGGTTGTCCTGGTGTGGTGTCCCCTGTTTACCCTTGCGATTTGGTGATCCGGTGGTCCTTGTATCGAAAGTTAGGTGGTGCAAGATGGTTGTCACCCTAGTAACAGAAGTGAGTTTGAGTTAGGCAAGATCGGGATTGTCGCTCGAGGGGAGACCTTTTGGGATGTGCCCAAAAACAAATCTGTGAGGACTTGACTGGCCCAAAGCGAACACTATCATACTAATGTGTGCGTGAACGTTTGACGATGGCCCAACAATTAATATAAACAAATTTTCACCAGCTGTTAGTACGTATAAACAAACGAGTACGAGCGGTTATTTAGAATACTCCTCACGAATATTGTCAACCATTATAGCACATAAGGTAGCAGTTTGGTTAGGAAGGTGGCTCGTACTCAATTTGGCTTCCCCATTGATTTTAATTGGGGTTAGCCTAACTTCATATGGTTCCCTAACACTACAAAATTTATCTTAAGAAGCYTTAATCACACAAGGCCTTGGAACAAGAATAACACAACATATATCATTTAACTATAATAATAGCAACTATGCTTACTAAATTAGATTATAGTATTCCTTTTCCGAATCATAATACTCCGAACTTAAATAAGATATTATACTTGCTCTTATAAGGGAAAGGTTCTTATATTAAAAATGAATAGCTATAACTGTGAGAAAAGATAAATGTAAGCGCTTATCATAACCCCTATTCATGGAACTTATTTATATTATATTATATTATATTATATTATATTATATTATATTATATTATATTATATTATATTATATTATAT
>SNQN01001539.1:3758-31847 GCA_008642245.1 Bassia scoparia | reverse complement strand
TCGTGCTACTCAAATGGAGTGAGAATTGAGAGGGAAGAGAGGATGATTGTGGTGGTGGTTTGAGTGAGAGAGGAGGAGTAAAGGTGGGGGCCAGCAGTGGGTTGCTGGACTCAGGGGAGTAGAATGAAAATGGAGATTGGAGGAGAGAGATAGATGAAAATGAAGGAGATGAAGGGGACGAAGGAGATGAAGGAGAGTAAAGTGGTAATTTAGTTTAACAAATAGGGGCAATAAAGTAATTTCATAGGTTAGAATGTGGGCKCCACTGCTCGGAAATCAGCTTAACTTGCCTGAAAACATAAATGGGTAGTGATTTACAATGGTTTTATAAATTGTGGGTAGTTATTTTAAAAAAAAAATAGTGGGTAGTTATTTCTAAACTTTTGGAAAAAGTAGGTAATTTCCAACAAATTTTCCTAATAATAATGTTGTTCAAATTAAAATACAAGCATCAATTTTTACAATTTGCACCATTATGAGGTTTGAGTGTAATAATAAAAGTACACTGCACATTCTTCATACGATAATTAAAAATGGTTGTCAACGTAGTTGAACTACAAACAACCAATTGCAGTGTTTTTACAAARTTGAATAACATAGAATTAATATTAAAATCTGCTCACACATGCATATCGTGCACATGAAGCTAGTATACATGACATATTCTAACAAGGAGGCAGAGGAGCATCACAAAGTCCAGGATTTTGCGAGAATGCAGATGCAGGAAAATTTGTAGTGTGCGGCGGAATTCTTCCGCTTAGTAGATTCCTTGATACATCAAACACTTGCAATTCCTTCAGATTCAACACCATTGCCGGAATACTTCCGGTGAGATTATTATTGGACAGCAAAATCATCGTTAGTGTCTCTGCTTCCCCAATTTCTTCTGGAATTTTTCCGATCAATTGGTTATTCACCATCTCCAAACTTTCCAACTGGGACATGTATCGTATCGACTTTGGTATGGATCCTCCCAACGGATTATTCGACAACACCAATGAACTCATGTGCATCATTGCAGGCTTAACACCTATATTTTTGTCAATTGAACCTGTGAACCTATTGCTAGAAACATCAATAGTACCATAACCTGGCCCTTCCTTATCGAAAATCGGTGCCAATGAGCCCGAGAAATTGTTTGAGTGAGTATTAATGTAATAGAGAGTGGTGAGATTGACAAACTCTCTTGGAATGTCGGAGTAAAATCTATTATGTGATAAGTCAAGGTACTCTAAGGTGTTCATTTTGCCTATCGACGAAGGCAACTCCCCTGTAATTCGATTCCTTGATAAATCAAGGATGCGTATCTTCGCCTTGCTGAGTTGAGGAGGGAACTTACCACTGAGATGATTGTTAGACAAATTCAGACTATATATTACCTCCTTGAAATTGCCAAAACTTGAAGGTATTGGGCCAACYAAACGATTACGTGACAAATCCATTGAGGTTAATAATGTAAGGTTTCCTAAACTCGGGGGTACATATCCTGTAATCATGTTGTRTTTCAAAGATATGCTAGTCATTTGAATGAGATTGCCAATGGAATATGGTAGAACACCTGTTAATTTATTATGGCCTAAATCCATGTCAAACATGGAAACAAGGTTTCCAATGGAAGAAGGAATAGGTCCAGTGAGTCGATTATGTTGGAGGCTTAAAATAACCAGCTTGGAAAGGTTTCCTACAGAATCCGGTATAGGTCCGGTGAGTTCATTATCGCTAAGATCTAGCCTTGTTAATCCAGAGAGGTTATCGAGTTGGCTGGGTATGGGTCCGGTGAGTTTATTATGGGTAAGCTTTAATGATTCCAATTCAGACAGTTCACTCAGTGAGTCTGGTATACTTCCACTAAACTGGTTATATGACAAATCTACAGAAGAAAGGTGTTTTAGTTTGCCAATACTAGTTGGAATGCTACCAGAGAAAGAGTTATTATGCAGGTCGAGTTCCTCAAGTGAGATGAGATTTACGATGGAAGATGGTATTGAGCCAGAAAATTGATTATAAGATAGTGACAAACTCGAGAGGGACTTCATTGATCCGAAAAGACTAGACGGTATGGTGCCTGAGAGCATATTAGCATCAGCGAAGAAAGATTTTAACCTACCAAGGTTAGCGAAAGATGGAGGTATGGAGCCAGTGAGCAAGTTGAAGCCAAGGGAAAGATCGGTCAGTCGTGATAACTGACCGATCTGTGGTGGAATTGGGCCTCGAAAACCAGTAGGAGTTTCAAAGTAATATTGTTGGAAATGGTAAAGGCTAAGGACTTGAAGATATGTTAAATTGCCAAGGAAAGGGGACACTGTGCCGCTGAAGATGATGCTAAGATCGCTTTCGAAAGGGTCGGGCTCTATGAATGGTTGTAGTTTAACAACCCTTCCAGTGGTACCATCACATTCCACACCAAACCAGCCTTTACAGCAGTCTGTGTTAGAATCCCATGTACTCAACTTAAAGGTGTTTTCGTCGTCAAGCCCACGCCTGAATTCAAGTAACGCCTCTTTGTCTATGGCATTGCAGGACTCTACTGCGTGAGGAAGTAGTAGCAGTGTACTACATTTAGCAAAAATTATGAGGGAAATGAGGATATGAAATGGATTTTGATTTGACTTTCTCATGGTTTAAGAATGAGTAGYTAGTTAGAAGATTAACTTGATTGCCTCCTTATTTATAGGACTACAAGTTTGCAACGCTATACATGCAAATAAAAAATTAATTAAGTGGTACCCAAGTTGACAACAAGTTGTTCAGTTTGGATAAGTGTCAAGGATGGATCATTCATTTGGATCAAGTTGTTCTTTCTGTTCATGCGTCCGTTACAGGGAGTGCAATTCCATATCACAAGACTAATAAGTTTTCACCTCAAAACAATGTGGTCATGAGGGGAGTAGCCCCGGTCCCTTAGCCATATAATATGGTCTTAACTTTCGAATTCTTTCGATGTGAGATTTATCACCACAACACCAACGCCTATATTGTACAACTCTCCCCCATATTTCTACATACAACCCTCTCTCACGTGATAATGTAGTGGGCGACACAAATCAAGGAATTGATTTTTTAAAAAAATAAATAAACATAATATAGTTAAAAAACAAAACCAAAACATTGGTGAAAGATTAGTCGAGAATTGTATATTGGTAGGTAGTGGGATTGTATAGAATAATTTMTCCATTTAGCTTGTTTGGATTTGTCTTGATTCGAAGCCAAGTCCCACGTGAAGACTCGGAATATACTTCGTTTACTCATTGAGTAAATTATCCACCTTCAATAAAGAGTAATGAATAGTGGTTAAATGGAATTCAATATTATATTTTTAATGTTTTTATTAGTAGTAAGAAAATTACACCGGATAAATGTAGCAATATTCGGAGGTATTCTAAATCAGGTTGAATTTATCACATTCCAAAAGTTTATGGTAAAGATATTGATTACCGACACTAAATTGTTTTTGCAAGTCGTGTTAAGCATATGTGAATTAACTGATTAACCATAACCTTTGACCGTTTGATTATTGGAAATAAATAGTAGGAAGGAAATCAACTTCTAAGTTTTGTATATTTGGAAAACGAGAAGATTATTTAAAATTAAAAAAATATGCAATGGAATTTAATGAGATATAATGTTAACTAAAGAAATTAGAGGAAATTGAAACATAATAATGTACGCTAAAACTCAAAGATTGGTGTGAGAATGAAAAGAAAAGATGATTTGAAGAGGATACGATACTGGCAAATTGATGTGAAAACTAGAAAGAAGAAATTAGAGGGAGGTGGAGGAATCATGTGTGACGTGTTTTGGTAGTAGTTTAATATAGATAGTATAGATAAGTTTCAATAAGTTCAGTTTAGTTCAGATAAGTATCAATGAATTCACGATAAGTATAAAAAGTTGAATGGAACACGCATCATGAGTTTAACCAAAATTTAAAACTTTCTAATTACGAAAAATACCCTAAATTATATTTTCATGATTTAGCTTACTGAATAAACAACCCAAAATAATAGCTTACTGGGTATTATTTTTGAGAACTTACCATGCATTAATAGAAACGCAGCGTCTACCATGTAATATTTCCTATTTATATTTAACTTTCAAAATCGGTTTTATACCAATAAATAGGGAGTAATATGAATGAAATTAGAATTTGTCAACGTGCCGAGTTGAGCCAAATAGTAATTGTTTCAGCCAGGCTTGTCTAATAGTAATTGAGCTCGAGCGAGTCAGCACAACAAAGATTTTAAAAAACTTGTTCGAGCTTGGGCTTGTTTAATTTTTTGATGTTTAAGATCGGCTCGAGCTTGCTGTTTATATTTTAGCTCGAGCTAAGATAACTCTTTATAAACAAGTTTTTGCTTAACGAGCTTCGAGATTTGTATGGACTTATATAATTGTCAGTTCTAGAATAGTAATTATAGATAGTATGCATGCAATGCTCCAATTAGCTTGCAAATATACGCAAAGAGATTGTTCTAGCAAAAATTAAGCTTATGTAATAGGGAGAAGATGTGTTTCAAATAAATATATTTTAAAATTTGAAGTAATAAATGAGTTTTTAACGAGTTTAAAAGATATTAAACAAATACACAATTTATAAACGATCTGAGAGCCAGTACTACCTTCTTCGAGAAAAAGCTTGTTTATTATCATGTTTGGAAATTTTACTCGTACTAATATATTTATATAATAAACAAGCTTTGACGAGCTTATCACGAGCTATTGTATAAATAAACGAGTACGAGTAATTGGCACTCGGTCAAAGTGAAGCAACGAGTAGAGTGATGTTAGTTTTAACGAGTTGTAAACAAGCTCGGTAAAGTTCAGTCAAACTTGTTCATTATTTTCAATAAATGAGTACATTAAAATTCTCAAGCTCATATAATGTTGAGGATAACAATCCAAGTCCATATTGAAGAATGGGGTTGACGAGCTCTTATTATGGTTAGTACACCACACTAGAATGAGGCCTTTTGGGGATTGTCAAAACAAACGTGAGGATTGGCTGACCAAAGCGGAGAATATCATACTAGTGTGTGCTGTGAAGTTACAGGCCCAACAAGTGTATGTGGAGTCGAGAGCCAAGTGACGTTGGTTCCGATCCCCGAGTAGAGGTGTTGTTCCTGGTGTTGGTGTCCCCTGTTTTTAACCTTTTTGCATTTGGTTGATCCGGTGGCTTGTATCGAAAGTTAGGCGATGCAAGATGGTTGTCACCCTAGTAACAGGAGTGAGTTTGAGTTTGGCCTGATCGGGATTGTCGCTCGAGGGGGGACCTTTTGGGATGTGCCCAAAAACAAATCCGTGAGGACTTGACTGACACAAAGCGAACAATATCATACTAATGTGTGCGTGAACGTTTGACGATGGCCCAACAATTAATATAAACYAATTTTCACCAGCTGTTAGTACGTATAAACAAACGAGTATGAGCGGTTATTTTCTAACGAGTCGTGAACAAGCTTTGCCCGAGCTTGAAAACTTTATTTAGCAAGTTACTATTTCTTTATTAGTACTCRATCCGTAACGAAAAATTTTCAACAGTTTCTATATTTGTGTATAACAAAAAACTTTAAACAATTGTACAACTTTCCTCATTTGGTAATTTTTAAATACAAATATCTCACCTAAACCACAATTACCTTATTTTTTGGGGACCACTATACTAATACTCAATTTAAATTACAATTGTACTACAATTTTTTGGGACCACTACACTAATATCCTACCTAATCCACAATTCTCTTATTTTACATTGGAAAGTGTGTTAATACAATTGTTGAAAGTTTTTCGTTATGAAGGAAGTATAATTTTTAATTATTAGATAAAGTTGTAAATATRCCATGCGTTCCCTTTTATTTGTCTTATTTCTCGAAATACAATTCTTAAATGTCTATCCTGATAGAAAACTTTTTATTTTTATTTCCAACTTTATCCATTTTTTTTCTTGATAAAATGAACCAATTTATTATTTTTTCCATAATATAAAATAAAAGTTTAAAGACAATCTAGATTATTCTATAATATTCACTTTCGAAACACTGCACATTTATTACTTTCTAATTATAGTAAATAAAAAAAAACCTCAATAACTTTTTTTAAGTAAAAGGAGGGCAGCGACTGTATTAACATATACTTCCTCCGTTCTCTTTTACTTGCATCATTTTRCAATTTAYGAAATCGTAAAATACTTGGATAATTTCTTTTTATGGTAAATGGTCCCCACCAAAATTTACCACTGTATCATTATAAATATAATAAAATAATGTAAACCCCACTTCTATGTGGGTCGGGTTCACTTTCAACTTTTCTTCATTAATCAATATTTTCTATTTATAACTAGATAATACCCGAGCAAATGCTCGGATTTTCAATTTAAGTAATTGTAATTAAAAAAATACAATATGYGTTAAGCTCTATTCTTTAGAGCTTAATTTTATGGTACTTCAGTTCACATCATCCAATTTCAGTTCAGTTCAGCTCAGTTAGCTACATCTGCTCACTTCTATTTCAACTACTTTAGCACAGTTCAGCTTACTCAAGCTCAATTCAYTTCAATTGAGCTGAGTTCAACCCACTTCAATTTAAATAATTTCAGTTGACTTCATCCAACTTCAATTAACTTTAATTTAATCTTGTTTACTTCGGCCTAAAAGAACAGTGTCATACCGCCTTACAAACAAAACTACTAATTAAAATTTAAAAAATGATAAACAAATCAATTTAATTTAATTTATTTAGTTTTACAAATATGGAGTTAAAAAATTATTTGTACAATATGATTAGAAAATGTCAACAATGAATTAATTAAGTGTTTATGTATCTAGGAAATGGCTAATAAAATAAATGTAATGAAAAACACATAAAAATAAAAAAGTAATAAGTTTGGGAGGGAAAAATTATGTTAGTGGGGATTGTTATACTAGTTTTTTTAGCACGCGATGCGTGCTTGACGTTTTAAATTTTATCTTAATAGTGAATAATAATATGAAAAATATTTGGCTAATGAGTTGTTGATTATAATTTTTTTAGTACTTAGTACTCACTAATAAGATAAGGCATTATTAAAAGTTAACTTAAGTCATCATGTTTATTTACTTATTATTACTTATTTACTAGGCCACAATTTGTAAAGTTAGCATATTAGGTTTGTCATAGCAAAGTATTATGTTATATAGTCATTGTTAATTTAAAAATTGAAAAATATAGTTCATTATTAACGCTTAATGATTCAGCATGGTATCTGCTTTTAATTGTATTTGGTATCGTTGATTTTTTTTGGCAAGTTATTTAATGAAATTTCGTAGATACGGTTTTGTATTGCATTGATTGTTGATTTTTAGAGCAAGTTAGGTCATGTATATGATATGATGCGCAAAGGGAAGGGGTGTAGCAGGGTGAAGATGAATATATAGAGATGTATATAGTAATATATTATAGTATATGGTATTATATATATATACTATATATATATATAATATAATATATATGTATATATATATAATATATAAAGATATAATTATATGATATAATACTAATATATAAGATTATATAATATATATATATATATATAATATATATATAGATAAATATATATATATATATATATATATAATATATTATAATATATATATAATATATATACTATATAATATAAAAGTATATATAGTACCCTATATATCATATACCTATGATAACTAATATTTAAATTAATCATTATAATATGAAGGAAAGTAAGGAATCATTTGTTCATAACTTTTACATCTTTAATGGTGAACCCCAACCCATCATGAATACAAATTTTAAACATCTTGGGACCGAGTCAGGAAGTGATTTCGGAATTGGACGATACACATCTCCGACTTTAAGATCAATGTATCTTAAATGGTAATAATTCTTCTCTGTGTTTATCAGATTTACTGGGGTATTAGTATGATCATTGAATTGGTCTAAAAAGAAATGGGCGTATCACTTTCACATTACTATTTCCAAGCACTAATATGAACTATACCGTGTGACATCCTGTTCATTGTGGTAGCAGCATAACTCAACAGTAGTTGATTAAGTCTTTGTGTACGCCTGCCGCCCTTGTTAATTATTTGCGTTGTTATAAGACCGTTCCCCTCCTCCCAAGGGTCTTTACACACCACAATGTTACACAATAAAAAACATACATTCTATAAAAACCACCCTCCAGACTCCTCTTCATTAACGGGTTATGCTTTATTTTTTAATCTAGATTTTGGCAGGCTTTTCGTCCCATAAAACCGAACAACGATTTTCATAACAAATAACAACAATCCGTATGAAGAATGTCTCTTCTGCTCAGGGTGGTTTGGTGCTCAATTCACTCCCGCCATTTGGATCCTTGCCTTCATTAACTGCGATACCAGCGTATATAGGCTAAAATTATATCACTATTAATATATTATTACCTATATACGATAGGTATAATGGATTGTTACTTATAGTTATATTATTTATTATATATTATTATCCAGAAGTAAGATAATACTTATTTATATATCTATAATATATATCACGTCTTTGAAGTGCTCAGTGTACATTGTAGATGTCGGTCAAACTTTTACCGACACTATCAATCAAATCGATACAATTGCGGCATTACGTGAGTTTATTACCACTTTCATCTTCATAAGTTGATGTATCTAACTGGATACTACCCAAGTTCTGGCCAATTACCATCATTCCATAACCCATCAACCCTTTATTACCCAAGTTTTTCACGTTAGTAGATCGGACTTTGCATGAGGGAGAACAAAGTTAGGTAAAATGAATGAATAAATTAGTGATGGTAACATATTTTATTCTTTTATTAGGGATTTACAAAGTGTCTTGCCTTGTATTGGCTCGCGTATTGCTTATCTTTTTATGGCGTATTTTACTAAACTTGTAGTTGGATCTGAATGAACTATGTCTTCTATACATACCACTTGTATAAGTTGTTACATGGCTTGACTTAACTCAATGACAACCTTGCCAACTTGTTGAACGTAATAGATACGGTCGCCAACAGCTTTTCATGTAAGAATGATTTGATAGTGCGCCCATTGAATAATAAGTGGATGTCAAGTGACGCACATATTTTTTGGAACTTTTGATGTTCTAGTAGCACATTTGCTAGGGAATATCTATAATATATTGTGTTTGGATTATATCTCTTGATTGTCTCCTTATTATAGGTGAGCTTGCTTGTCAAAAGATGTTGTGTAATTTGTTATTTGATACCATTACTGTTGGTGTGGAATTATAGGTAGTTAGCTTCAATAATTCAATGGAAAAGCTCAATCGCAGAATTCCTTCAATTTTGTTAATCTTCAGGCTCAAATGTGGGACTGAACTTATTGAAAGGTTTGGTCGTACTAATGCTCCTCGTCTTTTCGCGATTCATCAACAAGTGAATTCACTGCACCAAGGAGATGCGTCCATTACTAAATATTTCATTCGTCTGAAGAGGCTTTGGGATGAACTCGAAATGCTTKATGACTTTCCTGAATGTTCTTGTGGTGTTATTCACAATTGCACTTGTGGTTTATTGAAGAAGTTTCTTAAGGTTCAGCAAAGGAACAAGTTGATGCAATTCTTCAATGGTCTTAATCGCAACTATGATCAGGTGAAAACGAATTTGCTTTCTCAAGATTCTTTGCCTTCTGTTAACAAAGCCTATCACACTCTATTGCAAATTGAGGAACAACACAAGAATAATTATGCCTCTACTGTGATTGAATTGAATCTAATGCTCTCAATGTATCATCCTTTGTTTCTAAGAATGGTGCAAGGTTTCCTTAACCTCTTAAAAGCGATTTMAAGAAATCCAAAGTTGACTTGTTTTGTGATCACTGTAAGAGGAAAGGTCATTCCATCGACTCTTGTTGGAAGTTAGTAGGATATKTAGAGTYTTTTCAAAATCAGAAGAATAACTCTCTGAACAAATCTGCTTCGAATGTTCAAGTGTCTTCTGCCCCTGGCTTGCTTGGTCTTGGTCCCTCTCATACTTCTGATGTTACTACTACCTCTAAGGCAGATCCTACTATTGTGAATGTTGTGTGTCAGGAAGTTCTCAAAGTTATGCATAACTCTTTTGCTTCAGCTATACAGACTGATCCTCTTTCTTCTGCTCTTCAATTTGCAGGTACTATAATTCTTTCTCATATTCAATCTCATTCGAAACCATTGCCTGTTAATAGCTGGATTGTGGATACTGGTGAAACTAATCACATGTCTTCTCCTATTTCTTTGTTTACTTCTTTGCACACTCTTATTGTTCCTGTTAGAATCACTTTACTTGACGTTTCATCTAAAATTGTGAATCATTCTGGTTCCATTCCTTTAAACAATGATGTCACTTTATCTGATGTGTTGTATGRCCCTGAGTTTAAGAATAATCTTRTCTTAGTTAGCAAACTTGCTCAACAAGCTCAATTTACTGTGAMTTTTTATGCTCATTTTTGCATACTTCAYGTCCTTATCAGTAAGGAAATCAAAGGCATTGCAGCCAGGGTTTCTGATCTCTATATTTTCTCTTCTATTCCTTGTAGTGTATCTTTTGTTTCTAGTTTTATTTCTGCTAATAATATTGTGACCAATGGTAGCTTATCTGTTTTTCATGCTAGATTGGGTAGGTCATGCTTCATTTAGTAAGATTTAGCACCTAGATTTTCTTTCTGATGTTAATACAGATTGTACTTCTAATTGTCAGATTTGTATCTTAGAAAAAACATTATAATGATCCTTTTCCTATTTCTACTTCTATTGCCAATTCTCATTTTTGATCTTATTCATATTGATTTGTGGGGCAAATATAAGAATCCAACTTTTCCTGGTGCATATTATTTCCTCACTATCTTAGTTGATCATACTAGGGTTACATGGACTCACATGATACATGACAAAACCCAAGTTTATACTTGGTTTCCATCTTTATTGCATATGTTCAAACCCAATTTCATGCACATGTTAAAACTATCAGAAGTGATAATGGGACAGAAATAGTGCAAGAAGCTTGTGCCTCTATTTTTTCTTTTGAAGGAATTATTCACCAGAAAAGTATCCCTGGAATCCACAAAGAATGGTAGGGTGGAAAGAAAACATTAGGCATTTGATTGAGACTGCTAAGACTATCAAATTTTCACGCTAAATCTTCCAATCAAGTTTTGGGAATGTGTTTCTTTACCTGACACATATTTGATCAACATTATGCCTACTAAAAGGCTTTCTCGGCTGACACCTTTTGAGCAGTTATGTCACAAGAAACCTCTTATGATCATTGAGAACCGTTGATGCTTGTTTTATCCATTTTGCTTAATCCAAGGTAAATTCTCTCCTAAATCTCAAAAGTGTGTTTTCATTTGGTTATTCCACCTGCACAAAAGGCGTTGAAATTATAAGTTGTATTCTCTTAATTAACTCATAAAGTGTTTTTGAGTAGGATGTGCATTTCATGGAAAATATCTTTTCCCCCTTTTCATGATTCTCCTAGTACCTCTCACTTCTGTACATTCTCCTACTTCTAGTCTTGCTCAATTGGTTTACATTGCATTTTGATGCAATTTGACGATTCCTTTCTACTTCTCATCTGCCTACACATCAACCAGATACTTCTTCTCACACATCCTTGTATTCTCCACATATTTCACTTCATCCACACCAGACCTTTTTCATCTCCCTCCTTATCTAATCCTTCTGTTCATGATAATACTACTTCTCTCTTTCCCTTTGCTTCACCATCCCAACACTTTCACCCCCCACCACCACCTAGAACTTTCTACCCGACTATTACTATACCTCCTAAATAAATTGATTTTGTTCTTCCCTTCTAACTTTTTACAAACATTATACTCTTTCTTGATTCTTTTGTTTCTTTTTAATGTGCATTCAGAACCAAAATCTTTCTTACCTTATCTACATAGCTTATCTAATGTCTCAGTCTTCTCCTAACCTTATTGTTACATCTAACAAATATTTCCTGAATGGAGAGAGGTATTTAGAAATATTGATGCTCTGAGAGGAACCACATGGGATTTGTCCTTTATGCATGTTGGTGTGACTCCCATTGGTCAATGGGTTTATAAAACTAGTTTAGCCCTGATGGATTGTAGAGGGTAAGCGCGACTTGTGCTACGAGGAGACAAACAAATTGAGGGCAAGGATTCTTTTAACACACTTTTGTCAGTTGCAAAAATTTCAATATAAGGAGGTTTGAATTTCTCATTGCAGCAGCTTAAGGGTTGGATCTTTAACAACACTGATATAATAATGCATTCTTCATGGGTCTTCTTTGATGAGGATGTCTATATTGAAACCTTCCTGTTATGATAAGGACGCTAGGTGCCTTGTACTAGTACAACAACCACACAAACGCTTCGGGGTTATTTAAGGCTCAAAAGCTGGTTAAAACCCCAGCTTTTGTGTTTTTTCTTTAAAAAAAAAATTCATAATAATTATTTAAACATGTATTTATAATAGTATAAACAATCTGTATTAAAAAATTTATATATACAATATATTAATAATCATGGTCGAAATGGTACACAAACTGATTAGAATACTTATATACATATAACATCAATTTCCATTGAAAAATGAGTAATAATTCAATAAAACAAAGTCTGCGTTACAAACCATACATCAAAAATTTCCAATTTCTAAGACCTCTTTCAGTCAAAGTCTTCAAACCAATAAACATTATTTATATAAGCATGAAACTTTTGACTATCAAACCCTACAAACTTGCCTTAGTGATATGCTTTTTGTCCAAATTCAAGATATCACCTACAAAATGGTACAACTTGCCTTCTAATATGAATTAACCAGCAACATCAATGCCATCCTGCCTCAATCTTTATGCAGTGGCAGTGGGTGAAGCAGTAGTAGCAGGAGCAAGCTCACGGTTAGTGGGATAGGCGAGCAGCAAGCTCTACGGTTGGCGGTTGAACAGCAGCAGCATATTGATTAGATTCTATTGATAGTACCTTTAGCTGTTTAGCTCAAGAACCAAAAGATCAAAATTTCAAATTAGAAATTCCAAACCATATTTTTCACTTAAACTTTGCAGCAATTAAAATTATAATAAGATCCCTGTCATTAAAATAAACATAAAGGGAACTCCAAGAATAACAACGAAATGACATGTTTTTTGCCATTCACAGTCACCCTACGTTACTATGCTTCACAAAAGCATCAAAGATGTAATAATTCAAACTATGATATCTTCAAACTCATTTCCACTTTGCAGAATAGAAGAGAAAACCATCCGTAATAATGCCAACACAATATGGCAATTATATCAAAATCCAAGCTAATTAATCTTGTTCATAAATTTTCGATATCAAAAGCTGATCATATACCAAAAAGTAGAACAGATTCATTGTGTCTCCTGTACCAAAAAAATGCGTGGACACATACTTGGCATATTATATAGGTTTAGAACTTCTATAATATATGCATTGATCAAACAAGCACAACAAAAACATGGTTTCTATAATTTGATATGATAATGTATGTATTAATTAGTTAATAAAGATCAAATTTTGATCATGACCATGCAACAACAAAAAATCCCACAGTATCATCAGTAACAGAAGCAGCTAAGCTGAGAAAAAAAAAGAAGAGACAAAAGCAAATTAAAAGAGTGGGTCAGAATCTGCAAAGCACCAAGGCCATATAAGATAGTTTGACTTCCCACAAGGCAGTAGGTAATCATAACACAAATTTGCAAAGCAAGGAAACCAATTTTCCCAAAAGATTCACAATTAGCAACCTCATACAATGCTCGAAAATAAATAAAAAACAGAACATGAAAACAGAACTTTTCACTCCTTTTTTTAAATTTAGACTATAGTCTCTATTACTAACTATTACCTCCTTAATAGCAAAGCGAATTATTCATTTCTTGCTTTTTCGCAAAAACTTATCCTCCCCCATTTTCAAATTCTTTTCTCTACCACAATTCTCTGAACTTTGAATAATAACTGCGCTTTGCAAGTCTTAAAATAAATAGCCATTGATTCAACTTCCTTCACTTCACAGTTTTTAACTCATGCATGGTATGATTGGAAAACAATAACAGACATAATCATGACAGGTCAAAACACAAATTGAATGTAAAATCAGCAAATACTAACCCAAATATTAGACATACAACCACAAAAATCACTAAATCTAATAATTCTAATCATTTCATCAAATTATGAATCAGACCCCAAAAATCATCCAAAACACTAAAAACGGATTTTAAACAAAAAAAAAAAAAAAACAATTGAACAACTCATTTACGCTATTCAGTCAATTAAACCAACATTAAAACACACATACAAAACCAAAAATAAAATGACAAAAGCGAAAATCAATACCTTTTTAGAACTTAGACTCATCTTTGCTTTTTTCATTTATCTTCTTCTTCCTCCTCCTTTTGATTTTGCAATTACAACGACAAAACACAGGAGAAATGAATTAGTTACCTTGATTAGGCCATTTGAAATAGATAGTGCTTCATTATTCTAAACAAAAATCACTATAGCATTCCTCAAATCTAATCACAAAACCTCTCTGAGCATCAATAAAGGCCAAAAAATTTATTTTCAAAATTACAATTCACAAACTTCAGAACCAACACTCACAAGGATTCACAACACAACTGCAATTAAAATTAAGAAAAATCAAAACTGTAATCCTTATTAACACAAAACACTGAAAAAATCCTTAAAATTTAAAAACCCTAACATATAACTAACAGCAAAAATGCCTAAAGGGGGAGTAAGTGAAGTAGCGGCGAACACGGCAGAATGGAGGGAGGGGCGGGGTAGCGGCGACGCCCGTGGGGAAACCAGCGTTGAATTGGCGAGGGTTGGGGTACAGTCCACCGCACAGGAGAACGCCACCGGTCAATAGGATAAGATCCATCATGCTAAGATTTGTTTGACATGGACTCTCTTACAAGAAAAGAATCCCTCAAGCGGAATTTTTTTGACAGGATTTCTAGGGCCACTCAACTAGGCCAAATGCTCCATTAGCCAGATCTGTCATGAAACAGTAGCATGTGCAATATTTAGTCATTCACATCAATAAAAAGCAATAATAATTTGTATAAAATGCACTATTTTTGCAAATATCAGACAAAATGATTGTACCTGTAATAAGACAGGGCATCTAGAAAGGGTGAACATGCGCATCCTTCTTAAGACGGTCGAGCATCATTAATAACTCCCCCGCTTGACAACGGCCATAGGAGTGCGGCTGGCCTTCACATGCTCACCAAATAGAAAGAATGCCGCATAACAATTTCGGCTTGCCATGGACAGACAGGAAATGTGCCAAACAAGCAGCATCATAATGTTACATTTTACGGCAAGAGCATTCTAGCAATATTTAATCAAGTAATGAAAGCAAATCAATTTCCCAACCATGCCACTATGCGGTCCGTGAAACAGTTGGACTTGAGTTCTCAAGTATCGCTCATATTCCATCAACAAAAGAGATCAACAGTATTAGGGATACAAGGAGTACTTACAAACAGGCCAAGTCAATAATAGCACCAAGTTCAACTCAGGCAAAGGAACGATTTCTTCTCGAAGACGAAAACAATGCTGTTAATGGGTCCCACAGGCTTATAGAGCATAAGGACGTTTGTGTCGAGACAGAGATGGCAGTGGTAAAAGGGACCCTGCCCGGATCCGAGATCCAGAATCCATTTTTGATGGATTTGGATCCTAAAATTAGACCCTGATGGATCCGGGTAGGATATGGATCCTACTTTTTCAAAAAACGATCTGGACCGGGTCCCTCCTCTAGACCCTGTCCAGGGATCCGTTTACCCATTTTTAAAAAAATAATATAAAATATTTTGGATAATAGTAATACTACTAAAGAATGTACTAATCATTATTTAATAGGTTTGACCCAAAACTATTATACTCTAAATCAAAAGTATTTTGTTTTTGGAAACTATGTTTTTCTCGTTACGTTTAAAATGAGTTAAATATTTTAATCATGTATGATTGCTTGTAATCACGATAATGAGAGATGTAAGGAAGATATATGTAGTTTTTATGCTTTTTTAATCAAAATTTGGTTCAATATTTGTTTTGTTTTTCAATGTTGAAGTAAACAATTAAGATATGATCCATTTAGGATCCATTTAGGACCCGGATCCGTAGGATCCAGACGATTGGATCCGGTAGGATTTTGGATCCGGGTAGGATCTGGATCCTACCCTGAAAAACGGATCCGGGTCTGGATCCTAGGAGGCCCTGCCCGATCCGTCCATTGCCATTCACTAGTTCGAGACTTACAAACCTTAAAGCCAAGAGAACATACCAATTCAGCCTTGCAAGGCCTCCTTTCACAAGGCATCCAAGTTTCGAAGCACATCATTCAAAGCATTGCAAAATCTCTCTCCATTTGATTTGTGCAAATTTCTTTGATTACATGAATTAAATGAAGTTTAAAGCAATTAAGAGAGGTTTAAGCACTAAGGGGAGGCATATAATGAATGAATTGGAGCATGCAATAAAACCCCTATTTATAAGCAATATGGGCCGAACAAACTTGCCAAAAATCGAATTTTTGCCGAAAAATAGCTCCAATTTTTGGAGCGTAATTACACCCAACCTGGGCGCATTACGCCTAAGTTTGGGCTTGCTTTGGCCAATTTGTCCCTTCTAGCTGGCCTCCCATGCACGGATGGCACACGTTCCTTGGGTCCAATCTAAGTCCTGCCTTGCATTTTCAAGGAGGAACGAGCCGACTCGCTAAAAAACGTACACAACATACATGAAAACGCAAGACGATCGACGTCGTCGTAAAAGTTTAATTAGATGCATCGCATATAGTTAGCAAGTTGGCTTTTGCAAATTGTAATCAAAGCTTSACATTACAAAAACGAGCTATGTCTAGAGTCGTACACGAGTCTAGTCATATTTACACAAGCACTCGAGTCTAAGCTAGAATCGAGTCGAGTCAAATCGAGTTAAGTTAAAGAAAAGTCAACAAATAAGTCTAAGCAGATCTGAGATAAGTCCTAAAATAAACAAATGCAAAGCTAAGGTCACCCCCCTTCCCTACAAGTGACAGGTACATCTACTGCTCGCGACACATCGAAAAACCAAGTGACGCTAGCACCTGCAAGGCAGACTCGTCCGACAGTCCATTAGGGAAAAAAACTACAGTAGAGGTTCCTAGTATGGTAAACTAAGATGAGGGTCCAAGCTGASAACGGGAAGTCGAAGCTCCACCCCAGTTAGGGACCGATCTCATCTGTACATCGCCATCGTCATCAACATCTTCATCGTCGCCCTGACGTACTTGCACAAAGATTTTCAAGTTAAAAACGGGTTCCTGGCCTTACAAAATGTTTAAAATCATAAGATTTAATTTGGTGCACTTATCGAGTCTCTCAGTTGACAGTAGGCATATTTCCAACCATCTATTTTTCCCAGCAGCCTCATAACGCCTGCCCGAGGCATCTATTTCGCAAAATAGGCAAGTCAGCACATGAGTGAGTATTGGCATYAAAAGGCAAAATCGATGTGTTCCCTACCTGACCAGCTTCAGGGGGCATTGAGTTCTGAGCACGTCTAGCGGCAGGAGGAGCAAGCCCAATTAACTCTTCCAGGTCAGGACGGATCCTCAAGTCAACAAAGGGGATCTCACCGAGGTCATAATCAGGCTGCACAAGCCAAGTCAAAGTTAGTGCACAACTAACGGAAAGTAAATGCAAAGAAAAAGTGCGGATAAGCAAGACTCATATCGAACACTGACTTTATTTATTTTCTAATTAATGTAATAAACAAAACTCAAATAATTTGTTTTAGTAAAAGGAGGGCAGCGACTGTATTAACATATATTCCTCGTTCTTCTTTTTACCTTGCAATCATTTTCCATTTAAGAATCGTAAATAACTTGGATAATTTCTTTTTATGGTAAATGGCCAAATTTCATGATCATTAAAATAGAATAATAATGTAACCCATTCTATGTGGGTCGGGTTACCTTTCAAACTTTTCTTTAGGTCTTGAATTCGAATAATTAGACTGAGGTGGTAATATAGTTATGGACTAGATAAATGAGCAGCACTATAGCAATCCAAGGTGAATCACAGGAGACGGATGACGAAAATGGCCTCGCATTGTCATGTTAGATGTTAAAGTATTGATAGATATAACAATTTATGGCATCAAGGATTAGAGTTGAGCACGCTACTATTAGTTTAGAGTTACATGATAGTGTCTGGTGCACAGTTCCAAGAATAGCTCCACCGGGAGGGACTTCACGTTTATTCCAAGCAATCATTCAATCCCAAAGGACCCTTGGACAATTTCAGTTCAAGTTCAGCTCAGCTTAAGCTACTCTGTCACTTCTTGTTCACACTATTTTAGGACACAGGGGCGAAGGGGTTAGCTTGCCTTGCGAAGGTGCAACTTCAGTTCAACATATGAGATGAGTTTAACCCATTCAAATTTAAGGGGATAAATTAGTTGACTTCAATACCAACTTGCAAAACAGTATATACGTAATTAACTTATCTTTGTTCATATATGACTAAAAGAAAATTGCTGATATAACCTGCCAAGTCGCCGAAATAACAAACGAAATAAGTTCTAATTAAAATTTTAAAAAATGATAACATCCAATTTAATTTAATTATTTAGTTTTACAAATATGGAGTTACATAAATTATTTACGAATATGTATTTAGAAATGTCAACAATGATTGATTAGTGTTTATGTATCTAGGAAATGGCTTAAAAAAATGTCATGAAAATAATAAGTATAAGTTTGGGGGGAAATTTATTTAGTGGGCACGATTTGTTATAACTAAAGTTTTTTTAGCAGCGATGCGTGCTTGACGTTGTTAAAATTTTATTTAATAGTATATATATGAAAATATTGGCTATGGTTGTTGTAATAAATTTTTTTGTACTTAGTACCACTAATAGATAAAGTTAGTAATAGTTAATTAAATATTCCATGTTTTATTATTTAATTTATTTATTACCTACAATTTTAAGTTAATTAAATTTTTTCATAAAATATTTTAATGTAATTTTAAGTACTTTAAAAATAAATAGTTCAATTATATGCTATATTATGAAACACATGGTAGTTGCTTTTTAATTGATATTTTCCGATGTTGTTGTATAAGGTATATGGGTAAATTTGTACCTATGTGCAGGTTATATATTGTACAATAGGGAATTATATTAAAAATTGTAGAAGAATATAGGACTTTGTGGTCGTATTCTTGATTGTTTGATTTTTTATGTTATTAGGGAACAATTGTTCACTTCTGAGGAAATATGTGGCATTCGATTGTATAGACATTATTTGGATAACTATAACTTTTTAGGGTGAAAATATCAATTTTGGAAAGAGAGATATTCAAAATCCTACCTGGACTTGGACAGAGATCAGCAAGGCTGGGAAGCCCCTTGATGAACTAAATGGCTTAACAAGAGTCAGGTGCAGGATTTGAAGAACACTGTGAATCCTAAACTCATTCTAGCAGGAAGAGTCAGCCGTATAGAAGTTATTTGGTGAAGACAGGTAAACCACGAACTATGAGATGGATAGTCTTGGATATATTGAGCCCATGTAATTATATGTTTATATAAGATCTTCAATTGTAAATATTGCTTATATACTAGGTTAGGAGTACATATATGGTAAATATATTATACTCTGCTCTTTAAACAAGAAACAAGGTACAATATTATGTCTTTGTCAACAAAAACATCCCATCAGGATAATGCAAGTTATTTAATGGTGCATAAATTAAAACATAGGTAATTTATTAATAATCAGAAACTATAGGTTAATATATACCATAATATAAATCCAAATATTGGGTATGAGGAACTAATTTACTTATATATGTTTATATATAATTATCCATACTACTGGTATATATTATTATTTTGGATTACTAATACATTTCTATGTTACACATACATTAACATTAAACCATAATGGCATACAGGCTCACTATATATAATAGTACCTATACTCTGTCATTCTTTTCAAGTACTATCTTTTTTTTCTCAAATTTTTTTTACTCTATTATTAAGAAAGTTTGTGTAGGTATAAACATACTTAATATTTGAAATTTATTTAACTCTAAAAATCATATAAGTTTTATGGGGAAGGTAGTGACAACAAGTATCTATTTTTATTATCTACCTATGCATTCTATTTTACTTTATATTTATTATATAAATATATTATATTATATATATTATATTATTATATATATATAATAATATATATATATAATATATATATATATAGGCAATAGGATCATGTTACAAACAAATCTTTAGGTGAAACTAAAACGTTTTAATCTTGACGTAGGATTTCGGATGGCGGTCACGCGATTCTATTATGTATATACTTGTTTTAATCTGGGGTACTTGAAGGTTTAAAGGGTTACGTGTAGTTCATCACAACAGTAGTGAAGTCTGTGTCTTTTACTTGCTGTTGTCCTTAAATGTAAATATACCGGGCATTAATTTTGGTTTTTACGTTTTCATTTAACCTGTGGGTTTTCATTCGGAGTGAACTTTATTATACTTTAATTAAGTCTAATATAATAATTATATTAAATATTAATTTAAATATATATTAATATAGATATAATTTTAAATATGTTTTTGAAGTGAACCACGTCTCTTGTAGACTGTCGTTATTGTATTACGAGAGCAACTGAAAATAATCAATGGGATATACACTAAAAAATTGCAGACATTGCTTGACATTAGAATGACGTTTAAATACGAATCATTTCATTCATTCAAAGTTGATGTTACTGGAATACTATACACCAAAGAGGACAGTCTAGAGCGAATCTTACAAAAGCATCCATCACCTTTATACAAGTTTTCAGTTTAGATTTGTGAGGAGAAAGTTAGTAAAATTGATGAATAATTAGTAGCACAAATTGTCCTTTTTTATGGGATTTTACACACATGTTTTGTAGGACGGTGCAGGTCACCATAGTTATCTTTTTTGGATTTATTGATAGGAATAGCGGATATTTACATACACTACTGTATATAGTTGTTAATCAAAGATTGACAACTTGTAGGAATAGGCTGCATTGCGTTGAAAGAGATAATGCGAAGCGCTTATTCCATGTAAGGCTAATTTTAGATGTGGCGCATTGAATCTCACAAAAAAATAGTGAGGTGTAATGTGACCCGAATATGTGTCTTTGAAGGGTGCCATTTCGTTATAGTAGAAGTGGTGCCTAAGGATATCATTAAAATAAATGGGCATAACATATTGGTTGACATATGATACTAGTAACTTTATGCAATTATCTAGTAGCTCCCATTTACTATTTAAAAATGGAGGTCAGTGAATAAAACAGTGGAGCATGTGAGAAAGAAAATGGGTATCTATTTATGGCATGCATTAAGCCAACTACCTGATTAGTGTGGTAAATTATAGGTAGTGATATAATCAATGGAAGTCAAATGCGACTTTATACGCAATTGATTGAGATCTTAGCTCAATTGTGGATTGAACTTATATGGAAAGGTTAACTGGTTCTGTAATACTGGGCTAGGCCACGGGACGATAGACGAGCAAGCCACTGCTGGGAGTCCAGGGTCCTTTTCGCGGAGTGTACAGACGGGTACCTAGGGGAACTACTCCAGACCAGAACCAATACCTAGAGGAGGACTAGGTGACCCGTTGGACGTGATTGCCACGAAGGATGCGTCCGAGTCATCTGTCCTAGTATATTTATTCGTGTGAAGAGAGCTGTGTTTGTGGATTGGAACTCGACAAAAGTGCAGTGATGTGGATGCCAAATATCCGATGACTGTGTCTTGTGGTGTATTATCACATTGCACGTTGGTGCCGTTTTATTGAGAAGTTTTTAAGGTTTCAGCAATGGGAGATTGAAGTTTGTTAATCGCAGATGTCTTCTCATACTGAGTTTAATCGCAACTATGATTCAGGTGTAGGAATTCTTGCTTTCTTCAAGATTTTTGATTCACTATGTTAAAAACAACAAGCATCACATCCCTACTAGTTAGCAATTGGAACAACAAGAATAATTAGCTCTTACGTGACGAATTGATATCTATGCTCTCAATGTATCATCTTTGTGTTTCTAAGATGGTCGCAGGTTGTTAACCTTCTATAAAATAGTCGATTTGGAAATCTCAAGCGTGATACCTTTGTTGTGATCTGCTAGAGGAAGGTATTCCATCGACCTTGTTGGAAGTAGTAGGATATACTAGAGTATTTTCTAATAGTAAGAATAACTCTTCTGATAAAATTGCTTGATGTTCAAGTGTTTTCCCTGGGCTTTGCTGGTCTTCGGTCCCTCTACCTCTTCTGATTGACTTCACTTATTAAACGATTGTCCACAGATGTCGTTCTAATGGACGTCGTACATTGTAATTGTTGTCGTGTAGGAAGTCTTGCATTCAAAGGTTGTTGTTAGACCTCCTTTTGTAGCTGGATAAGCTGACTCCTCTTCTTTCTGCTTCAATTGGCAGGTCTCTATAATCTTTTCCACACATTATTCAATCTCACTTCTGAACCATTGTGATTAAGCCAGTGTGTTGATTGTGGTATTTCTGGGGTTGTAATACTACAGGATCAAATTGTCTTGCTCAAAGGTTTTTTTGTTTAACTTCTATACTTGTTACGACTCTTTTTGTACCTGTGCTCCGTAGAAATCAACTTTTTATTTGAGGGTTCATGCTAAATTTGTGGAATTGTCAGATCCTGGTTCATTCCTTTTAAAAAGTGATGTCTTCTTGATGGAGTGTGTTGTATATTGAATCCGGAGATTTATATGAAATATTTTGGTCATTAGTTGCACTTTCTGCCTGCAAAGGGATTCAAGGAGCTTCACAATTCTATCACTGGAAGTTCTTTTATTTGATCTCATTTTGTGTGCTGCAAGATAGCTTACAAGATATTTATCACAGGAACGAAATGAAAGGCATTTGTGCGAAGCCTTACGGCCCCGATTATGATCCATCCAATATATTCTATGTTTCTCTCTAATCTATGTGAGTGTGATATGTTGTGGTGTATAGCTCAGTTTTTATTCTGTGCTAAAATTAAATCTTAGATAGACAAATGGATCGCTGTTTGTAGTTAATGCTACGATTCGGTAGGTCATGGCTTCATTTAGCTATTGATTCATTTAGCCACCTAGATCTTTTCTGTACTGTAATGTACAACTGATTTGATATCTTTCTATTGTTTCAGAATTCCTGATACTCTATTATTGTGATTAAAAGCTAGTATACTAGGTGTGTTACTTTTAATTATTTTTTTCTCAACTATATTTTCTACTTCTATTTGCCAATTTCTCGGGAGGTTTTTGATCCCTACATACATCTGTGATTGATTTAGATGGGGTCAGATATAGATAGATAGGTTTTCCATTCACTTTTTCACTGGTGTATAATTTTAATGTTAAGCTCACAATACATCTTAGTGTGATGCAATACTAGGGGTAAATAGGGATTGTGACTTTCCATGAGTGGAGTCTTATGTACAAAACGTTATAAGAACGTTGTATTTACATTGGCATTCTCATGCTTTTGCAATAAATGTTCAAAACCTCGTCATTGTCGATTGCACGTATAGTTAAAACTATCAGAAAGTGATAAAATGGTATTAGAAATGTGATCTATAGAGCTTGTGTTCTGGTTTGGATTTTGTTTTCCGTTTTGAAGTGGAAATTATTCACCAGAAATAGTGTAGACGTTGGAAATTCAACGGAATGGTGGGAGTATGGAGTAGAAGATCATAGGACAATGTGTTGAGTATGAATTTGAGTTACTGGCATAGACTTATCAATATTCAGCTAAAATAACTTCAGATAAAAGCTTTTGGGGGAATGTGTTAGTTTGTTTCATTTTGACTTACATATTTGTAACTACATAATTTTACTTCCTATACAATGTGTCTTCTGGTTGGACTTACGATATGTTGGAGCAGTGGTTTATTGATTACTTAAGAAACCTTTATTATGATCAGTTTTCTGAGAACGGTAAGGGTATTCTTTTGTTGTATCATTGTTCTTAAGCGAGTCGATTTATACCATTGTATTGTTGGTCCGGAAAATCTGGGGGTCATTAAGTTTGATGGTCTTATATGTAAGTTGAGTATAGATCCAGCATCCCACTGTGCACGAAAAAGACGGCATTAATATATAGATTGTATTCGCTCTCACTAAGCATAAAGTGTTATTTGAGTAGTAGGATATGTTCATTTTTCATGGAAACTTATTTTCTTTTCAGTATAAATTTCCTATGTAACTCAATGTAGCTCAGGGTTCTGTATTCAGTTTTACTCCTACTCATCTAGTTCTGCTCATTATGGTTACATGTCTTTCTGCAGTAGCAAATTTGACACTAATTTTTCTTTTATGTCTCAGACTACACATCGTATTTCTACAAGATACTTCTATACTTCTGACCATCTTGTGACCATTTCTCCTCCTTATATTGGTTCGACTTCGGCTCCAAAACAGACCTTTTACTTCATTCATTCACTGTGCGATGTATCTGATCTGCTGTTTCATTTTAACGATAATTGTGAATTGGGACTACTTCTACTCGCTGAGTCCCTTGTCTTGCTTGACCCATCACCAATCATTATTGCACCCAAGCCGACTAGGGATGGTTTTCGACTGTGGTGCTACAATCGGTACTATTACTATAATCGATCTAAAGATAAAATTGTATTTTGGTTTTCTGATCTACTTATTTAACTCTAAATACATTATGGACTAACCTTGGCTGACTTCTTGGTTGGTTTATCCTCTTTAATGTGCATTCAAGTCAAACATTGTTTCTTAATTTATCTACCATAGATTATCTAAGTATGTTTTCAGTCTCTTCGTAGGTGATAATAAGAGCTTAATTTAGTCCTGTGATCTCTAGAGACAAAGTATATATCCTGCTTGGAGAGAGGCGTATCGCATCAGATAACTCTCGACTTGCGTTACTATAAGGCAGTACACAATTCGAGGATTAGAATACGGGATTTAATCAATGTAAGATTGGTCGTTGATCCTGCTGATTGGCTCTAAAAATGGTGGGTTTATATAGAATACTAAGTTTCTAGGTCTCTGATGGGCACATATTTGTAGAGAGAACGGCTTAGATAATGCTTAGAGGAGACGGAAACTAATATTGAAAGCTGGGTGTTTTAAAACTTATTTCCAGATTGCATAAATATTAAATTCTTATTAATATGTTTGAGATGTTCTCGTATTCCTTTGCAGCAATAATTAGGGTGCATATGCTAGTATGTAGTTAACAACACTTGATAATTAATAATATGCATTGTCTGTAGGATGGCGAATTTCACTATTTGATGATGGATTGTATTATTATGTTTAAAGACTCCTAGTTTAAAGTGATAATGGCGCATCATGGTTGTACTAGATACAAATAACAATTGCTGTTGGAGTTTTTAAAGAGATCAAAAAGTGGGGTAACAGCCATCATATTCTGTGCTTTTTTTTTTAAAAATACATATTATTACTATAAATGTTATCAAACATGTATTGCATTAACTTATCATTTATATAATTGTATTTATAAATTATCTTTATATTTAACAATATAATAAAGTTAATATCATAGCGTCGTTACTCAGTGAGTTAACAAGCCTGAGTAGATATCACGCTTTATGTAACCAAAAGTTATGAATCGTCTTCCATGATTATTGAAGTAATAATTAACATAGATAAAATCAAAGTTTGGTCATGCACGATAAGAGCCATTAGCTCAAAGATAATCCAAATTCCTACGACTTCTTTTTCAGTTAAAGTCTTCAATCACAGTTAATGAATTATTTAATAGGGATACAAAGGATGAATGGTGTATAAACCTGGTCAACGTAGCGTGGATGTGATGTGAGATGCTTATCTTGTCCGATTAAGGGTAGTATATTAACACAAATGGTAACATGCGGAACGAAGTTTTTGGGCTAGGTCTAGATATTTATTAGTGGACTGTGTTTTTTTTTTTTACTTAATATAGTATTTCTGGCATTTTCCATAATATGAAATTTACACAGATTCAGACTGCTCTGTCCGTTTGTCGTACAGAGCTCTTATGAAATCAGGGCTAAGTGGTGAGATCGGAGGTATGAGAGTTATCAGGAGGCAAGCTCACGCGGGAACGGTATTCCCTTTGTGGTTGTTTTTAGGCAGCTAGAGTAAGATCACGGGGTTTGGTAGTTTGACAGATGTCAGCATATGTGTTATTGGGCAATGAATAGTATTGGTAGGTTAAATTTCTCGCTGATGTAACTGCTTCATGTGCTGTTATAGCTATAAAAGAAAAGATAAGAATCTTCAAATTAGAATAGAGATTTCAAAACGCTAGTAAATTGTTCCATCGGTATATTATCATATCTTTATAATTTGGCAGCTGAATTTAGGTATTAATGTATCACTGTCTATAAAATAGGATATACATAAGGTCATATCAAGTATTAAACAGAAGAATGGACATTGTTTTGTATGCTGATTCATATATCACACTTAGTTCCACTCGGCTAGGTAATCGTACTATGCTTCATCAGAAGCATTCGGGACAGAAGCTAATCTTACAAACTTATGGATTTTTGTTCCAGAAATCTTTCGTTCCACTTTGTGCAGCAAGATATGAGGATAATTACCGGAATCTTACTGATAGATCTCCACATGAGTGAACAACAGTATATATTAGTGGAATAGTGTAAATACATACAAGCTTCATAATTAACGCATATTGTATCAATTAAGGTTTTATGATGGTCAAATCGGCTGATCATGTATGAATTTGGGATTAAGTACGGGAAGATATTCATTGTAGGTCGATATACCTTCCAAAGAATCATGCGAACACAATCGTTGCGCTATAATTATAAGGGTGGTTAGAACTTGTAGTGTAAAATATGCTTTTCTGCTTTGAAGACTATACATCTACAAAAAATGTTCTTATATTAATCCTTGTGAGGGAATAGATGTATATTCTTATATTAGGGATCAATAAAAGTAGTTAAATGTTGTCTGTCTGGTCATGACTAGTGGAATTAGTCACACTTAGGTACAAAAACGATTCAAAGTTATAATACTAGTAACAGAAGCGCGAATAAGTGAGAATAACACAAAGAAGAGATCAAGCAATGTAAGAAGTAGGTGGGATTGCGATGTTAATTAGTCATCTGCAAGCGGAAGGTTAAGTATATTTGACTTGTGATCTTCTCACATTAGGAGTGGGAGAATTATAGGATCGAAGTACTGCAAGAGTTTGTTATTAAGGTAATGATGGCAGGAGTGCTTATAGTGGCCAGAACGGGAATTGAGGCGGGCCTGGAATTAGGAAGAAATGCTTAGTGGGAATAGCAATTTCAAAAGTTTGCCAATTAGAATCCATCGGTACAGTAAATTGCTAAAATTAAATAATTAAAATAGTACAGAACAATGGGTAAGATCAGACTCTACATCCCTTTCTTTTAATTTAGATTATATCGTCTCCTATTTGCTGTAAATTTTGGTGCCTCGGTAAAGCAAAGGCGATAAATGTGGGAATAATTGGCTTGAGCGCTTTTTTGTGCTATAGAGTTTCTTAAGTGCTTTTGTCATAATTCTATCTTACGCGCTCTAACATTGAATTATTAGAAACTTTGAGAGTGTATAATAAGTGCTGCAAGTGTATGTTACAATGTAAAGTGTCATTGGTTTCAGATCGTTTGCATATTCAGGTGTGGGATGTGTTAACTATTGCCTGGTATCGAGATATAGTAGTACGAATAACAAATGGTCGATACAGTTAGTGAAAGGCTATGGAAGCAAATTGTGGGAATAATAAATTAGGTCAGGAAATACTTTAAAAGAAGTATATAGATTCAGGGTGAACCAACAAAGCAAGATCAGAATACTCATATACTCTAATCATTGATCGAATATATGTTGCAAGGTCGCAGTACACAATAATCATCAAAACACTAAAACAGATTTTAACAAATAAAAAGAAAACAATTGAACAACTGCATTTTACGTCCTTTCAGCTAATTAAACCAACATTAACACATAAGACTAAAACT
>SNQN01001538.1:68887-93002 GCA_008642245.1 Bassia scoparia | reverse complement strand
TATATATATAAATAATTTCTCTTAATTGGGGCTATATCATGTCAGCACACAAGAAATAAGAAAAGAAGGGAAACAACCGCACATTACGTGACTCCCCATTGATGTTGAGAAGAGAACAAATTGTGAGAGATTTATTAATGGATACATGTATGATGTACATTATACAAAATAAATTATTTTACTTTGAAAGTTTACTCCAAAAGAGATGAAAACTTTGTTGTGTGCAAATCTTTTAACATATAAAATTTGTTGAAAAGTTCCCTATGTGATGAAATTCTTTGCACATGAATTTATACACTAAGTTGGTATTGAATAYGACGCCCCTATATATGAGATATTTTACCAACTTAGGGGGAGAATTGGAGTAAGTTGGCAAAATTAGTTAAATTGGTGATCCCTATGATGATAAATTATTGAAAAGTTGTCAGCCAACTTTCGTCCATATGTTATCAAGATATGTTGCACATGTATGATTTGATTTGTATACCATTATGACCCTTCTAGAAGCATACAGAGATACATTTTGGTCATATCATGTGTATACATTGAGATAAATCTTGCCCATTATACTTGAAACACTACACCTGAAGTGTAGATTATATGATCGGTTCCAAAATAGTGATTTGACATTTTTAAAAGTGTTATGGTATATTGATATCATTKTGTATGAAATACTCTAGAAGTGGTATAGATATCTGAATTACAATAGATGGCCTATGTCATAAGAAAGGTTATAGTGGTACCAAAGGATGAGAAATTTATTCGAATATCGATGTAAAACAGCATGCAGATGAAAATTGAATTTTGAAATATAGTATGATACCAGTATATGATGGAACCGATAGATATTATGCATATGCTGAATAAGTAGATTTGAGAATAAGGGATCTAATATTATAGTCTACTTTGATGTCGACATATTAATAATAATCAAAGCTTATTATGGACCAGATGTTCAACAAAATAATGATGCTGATGATCAAAGATTTTCATGGACCAGAAGTCCATCAAAAGAGGATTTTAAGAAACCACACCGTACTGTGTCTTGCATTTTGAGTCTTATATTCACGTGCATATCTGAGTCATAGGTATAAATAGATTACTCATTGCATATATATAGGATTTTACTAGATGCTTCATTCATTTCATATATTTTGTTTAATATTTTACCTCGCATTGCATGCACTAGTTCTCATACGTATAATAATATGTGTAATGAGACTTTGCCTTATAAGCTAAGATGAATTTACACTCAGATGGAATTCACAAGAAAGATCTATATTTCATTGTGATAAATTATACATGTTGTGATCATGCATAAAAGTTCTGAAGAACTTAAGAAACAACTTTTCAATAATAGCCCTTCAATTTCGTATATTATGGAAAATGGTAGTGTTAATGTTGTTATTAAACTCCTGAAGTATTGATGATTAAATTATTAACATCTCAACCTGAAGGTTGAGCATGTACGTGATTGTAAATTACTCATTTGTATTCATGGAGAATCTTCGTACAAAATGAAGTATGTATTTAATTTAAAGAATAACATTGTGATATCATTGATATAAATAATATTCTTATGGTCCAGAAGACGATGAGCAAATATGCAATCAATACGTTAATTCATAGAGTTTGGAAAATAAGGTTGATGAATCAAGTGTACTGTTACCATAAACTTGTTTGGATAATATAAGATCGATTAAATCAACATTTGTTACTATATAAGGCCTCCAGAGTAGGCATACAGTTAATGGTCAAGCAATTAGAACGAAATTAATGAATGAAATAGTGGTAAAACACTCGTAATATCTCCACGAGTACAAAGAAATGAAGATACTTAAGTTCAAGTATGGAACATTTGAAGATTCAAGTCCAACTCAGGAGGATCAACTTTCAAAATGCTGAAAATGCGAAGTCCTAAGCAACAAATTCTTTATATCGGATGACCTCATGTATGTATTCATCAGGGGGAGGAATGCGCGCTGCACTCTTTTTCCTTAACCATGTTTCCCCACTTGGTTTTCCTGGTAAGGTTTTTAATGAGCAGCACATTTCATCGTTTCTCATGCGCATTATGAGATAATGTACTCTTTTCCTTCACAAGGGTTTTCCTTAACCATGGTTTTGCCCCACATTGGGTTTCCTGTAGGTTTTAATGAGACATGTTTCATGCAATGGACATCCATGGGGGAGTTATGTAATATGTGTTTCTGGTGGATGTCCATTTGTCTCCTAGCTAGGTTATCATGTTCTCTAGAATAATCTATAGTAACCTATGTCTATTAAGGTGCCTGAACAATAATGATGTACCCCATCTCATTCATATATTGAGCTTTTGGATTGCCTTTGTATTATATTTGTATATCCACTTTGATGAATGCGAGACAACTAAAAACAATCATCTTCTCTCAATATATTCTCTCCATCTTTCTCTTACTTCTTATACTATTAGTTTTATAATAAACACTTCAATAATTTCAATTATGTCCATTATAAATTCATTTAAATTTAAATTTAAGATAGTATTTTTTCACGTTTCTTAATAATTTGGATAAGATGATAAATAAATATGTAATTGATATTTAAATTGATTTAAAATTCTTCTACACAATTCGATATATTTTTATTTCTTATATAATTAATATTGTTTATTTTAATACTCTCGTATATCAATTAAAATGAAAAAAAACCTAGAGACACCTAAGCAATTTTCGACATAGCTTTAGTATATAGTAATAGACTAGTATACCCTTCATTTTTAATGATCACATATGTATATTTTTAAAGGATCACATGAGTATTATTGGAAAGTAAATCATATAATTTTTTATTTTTTTAAAAAAATTGTCATTTTGGAGTGGAATAACTAATAAAAATGGAGTGAGTGTTTTTTTAGTTGCATAAAAACGTCAAAGGTCAGTTTCCTAGAGGTTTTCCTTTTGAATTTTCGAAACACTAAAAAAAGTAAGGAGAAGTCCCACAAGTTTTTGTGCTTAATAAATGTTAAATGTGCGTTACAAAATCAAGTATTAATTATAAATAGATTCTCAGAGTTAGAGATATGTCAAGATAGAGATTCAAAGGAAGCTTTAAGTGTTCTATCGAGACTCATTACGCCTTTGCACATGTTCGGGCGTCATTATTTGTTATTGGGCGTGACGGGAAGGCATCAAAATTAGGTGTTGATAGCAATACACTAATGTTGCTAACGGTTTTTTAGAGACGATTATTACCGTGATAGGTTTTGAGGTGTTTGAGACTGTCAGATTAGGATTTGAGGTTGTAGTGATTGTTCGGGGCTTTCTATGTAACTACCCTAATTTACCAACTAGAAATAAATTGAAATGACTGAAAATAAAAACAATCTTTACTAAAATTATGCGGAAGCTTACAACTAAACTGAGAGTATTATTGCCACACTTGACCACTAGACAAGTGCTAAGGCTCACAAAAACCCAATAATTAAAACAATTTAAATTTAAGTAATGATCTAATTATTTACAACTTCACAAGAGAAAAATTAAGCTACTATAAAAGTTGCTAAATGTATAAATTTGTTAAAAATATGTTTATTAGTTGTTGTCTTTTCCTTACAAGTGAACCATTGTTTTACATGGTTACTAATACTGATTGTATGATATTTGATAAACATATATAATTCATTAAAATAAGAAGCATTACAATTCTGGTGATCAATTTCTAAATCAATAATAATGTTATGCGGTAGAACYCTTAGCTTCCATTTCTTCGATTGATGCGTATATCACTTAGCTTCCTTTTCTTCTCCTTCTTAGGATACTTGATAATAACAATTTTATATGAAATTTAATCCTTTCGGATCTTCATTAAATTTTGCTACTCTAAAAAACATTGACCAAAGAAAAAAAAGAGGGTGAGAAGGATAGCATAAGATATACATCGAGAAAGGGCAGTGACAAGAAAGAGTTCAAGCATACCATTTATTTGGAGAGTATAGATATACCTCCAATTTTCTATTGGTTGTTTTTTTAATTAATAATGGAATACAATACATGATTTTTCTTACATCTCTTCCTTTTCTTCTTCCTAGGATTTTTATCCATTGAATTTTGTTTTTTTTGTAAAACAATTGTTAAAGAAAAATAAGGGGGAGGAGGATACCAAAAGATGCAAACAGATAATGGCTGCAATAAGAAAGATCCTTAGGATATAATTTATATAGGCCTTGAAACTAGGGTTTCAGAAATGTAACTCAGATGGATATTGCTGCCACATCATGAAAACAAAGATATTTTGACTTCATGGTGGGAACACTATTTTTCTGATTCAAAATCGAAGGGAGCTGATTTTTCAAAATTAGTACTAAAATAGGTTTAAATAATGATTCGCTTCCTTTTATGAGATATTTTCTTTAAACCTTTGAAATGAGGTAACATGATAAGAAACAATTCATGATTAACTTTACATTAGAGTAAGAATCAAGCTACCATAATATCATATTATGGTAGCTTGATTAATATCCAATAGTCAAGAGTACAAGACCACGAAAGGACCTTACTTTACAACACATTGTGCTTGTATTACTATTCTCCATAGYCAAAAGGCACACACCATTTTGAGGGTAACAAATAATGTTAGTATATAAATATAAGAACATGTCCCTCATAATTCATGCACTAAACTAGTATAATAATGATGTGTTTCTTATATATGATATTTTCCCCGTCATTCTCTTGCCGATCTGTATGGTTTAGGCCTCTTCAGGCTCCTATTGCTACTAATATTGTTTGTTTTAGTGTTTCGTTAAGTTTCATGTTTTTTTCATTTATTTGGATCGATCTTGGAACGCTAGGGAGCACTACAAAGCTTATTAAGAGGAGCATTTGGGCTAGGATTGAAGCAAGGAAGAGAAGAAGAAAAGAACTCAATTTTATATACTAATCGATCGATTAGCCGATGTACTAACTGACCGGTTCAACTTTAATCGATCGGAGGATCCATTTTTTCAACTTCTTTTTATTTTTGATTTGTTTATTAAGAGGGGTATTATTGTAATTTTGGGGGAGCTCTTTAGAACTTTGGTTTATAAATTTAGTACCTTATTTAAGTAAAAGTAACCCTGGTTAGTTAGAGTACTCCTTTTGCAACTATTACAACTAGAGTCCCTTATTTGCAACTAATGGCAAAGTTTAGTAGCCATTGGTGTACTTAACTCATGATTTAGCTTATCACAAATGATTTTCACTTGTCACCTGGACAAGGAAATGACCTAACACATAATGTCCCTAGTGTGCACACCCCTCACTGATGACTAAAGGGTACCTGTATATATGCACCAATAGCACTAGGAGGAAGACTAGGAATCACAACAAACCGGACTCGGAGCAGATTTTGTATAATTCGACTCCGACCCTATAGGAAGTCGGATTTTAAATCAACATCCGACACCGAATCCAAAAATTCGACTCTGATCCGATTTTTAATTCCGAGATCCGACTCCAATTCCAATCCGATCCGAATTCGAGTTTTTTCCTATATATATATATAAAGGAAAAAAATCTATAGTTTTAAGTGTATTTTTTGATTTTTTCCTATTATATTTCTTATATTTAGTGTTTTTTATGAAATAAAGTTTTTGACTATGCACTATACATAAATAGCTTAATAAGTATAATAACTGTTTTAAAGTGGGAGTTGGATCGGATACTCGGATTTTTTTTTTGAGATCCGACTCCGACCCTCATCCAACCAACTTGGAGTCGGTTTTTTTGAATGAAGTCGGAGTCGGACTTTATTTATATTGAATTCGGAACAGATTTTTTTTCCTTCGAATCAGAACAGACTAATTGTCATCACTAAGCTAGACAACAACAACATAACCAATAATAAATAATCAACCCACTATGGCTTATTGGGTATCCACAAATGTAAACCAATGGTCTAGTTGAGCAACCTATTTTTACATGCAGGGACTCAATCCCACATGCTTCATTATTCCCTTTTTTTTTCCCTTTTCACATAGTCATATTTGTTTAAACTCTATAGTTGACTACATTACTATAAATAATAGGTACAATAGACAATTAAAAACAATACAACCTAAAGTAATAAAATGTGCAGTACTGATTAATCAAGAAGAGAAAATGATAAGAATAAAAAGTATGCACGTACTACTATGAAATCAGGAAGTGTAAATAATACAGAAAGAATGTACTCCGTATCACCAATTAATCCAGAAGTCTAAACAATACAAATTAAAAGTTCTTGGTGTTCTAATAAGTTATAATGGCATTATAAGCCTCCATGCATACTTCATTCAGTTTTGCCTTAACTCTTTCCTTTGAGGTTATGTCTCTTAATTTCTTGAATTATTCCTCTGTATTCATGCTAAGGAATCTTAAGAGGCTTTTTTTCAATTTATCCTTCTAATGTTCAATTTATGCATCTCATCATTTCAATATTATCTAGATATGCACATATGAAATACTAAACACATTAACTATTCTTCATCACTTTAATTATTTGTTTCCCCAATGCGTATAATTTTAATTACAATATACGTAGTAGTTCATTTCTTGGTCAATTGGCCATATGACAAATTAACTGTTATGGAATTGATGCCAATTCATTAATCGACAATTTATAAAATTCTTATTGGTTATCTAATGTTAATCGTTAAAGTTTAGTGCTCTGACTAATTATTTAATTAGACTAGTTAGATTCTTCATATCTAGCAATTTAGACTTGTGATGAATTGAAGTCAATAGGTAAACAATCCTACCTAAGAGTGAAGTCTAATAAATTATTTATATGGTTACAACTTCGAAGAACTTAAGATCCTATTTGAATTGCTTTGATATAAATTGGTCATTTCCAATTATCCTAATGTCCTTGAACAGTGAATCATAGGCCTATACTTTAGTTATTATGTTTTATCTCTATGAATCTATACTTAGTAGTTGTAATCATTATTTAGATTTCAACCAAAATTGTTCAAAGGTCCACATCAAAAGTTGAGGAGAACGAAGTATTCTATATAAAGGAGATTGATACCTCAACCTAGTAGAGACCTTTTGGGTTGGATGAAATCAAAACAAAGAAAATCTTTGCATGTCAAGACCTAAAAAAGACAATATCTACTATTGGGCTCTTGTTCATGTTAGCCAGACCATCTCAACCAAAAGCTTAAGCTGATGGTTGAGGCCAAGGAATATAATATATACTCTATCACTCCCCCTCACATGAAAGGACCTTTGGGCTTGAAATGTGGACGCAACACAGGTCCACCCATACCTGGCGTAAATTAATACCACTTAGAAGAAAGAGGGAGGAGAGATTCAACTCCGTGACCTYTGTGTCACACTTRCCCTGCTACCATGTTAGCCGGACCATCTCAACCAAAAGCTTAAGTTGATGGTTGAGGCTTGGAAATATAATATATACTCTATCACTCCCCCTATGTGGCAGCCTGGATGGGGAGGATGGATCATTCCTCCTTGTCCATTTCCTTCTTATTCATGGCAGCCAAGGCCCACTTCAGGGTCCCAACGTCTTCCTTCTTCTAGGCCAGGTCTTCTTGGGCCCAGACCTTAGGCTTTTAATGCTACTGCTCCTAGCTACATGCCTACTAATATAGAGGCCTCCATGCATGCTCTTTCGTTTTCTCAAGTTTATGGGAACTATTATATGGATACCGGTACTACGTCTCACATTACGGCGGATGCAAGTATTCTTTCTTCTTATTTTAATTCAAACAATAAGCATCATAACATTGTTGTTGGTAGTGGTCATTTAGTTCCAATTATTGGTCACGATTGTACTACGCTACCGCTGCCTGATCCACCATTTACCCTAAATAATGTCTTACATGCTCCTAAACTCATTAAAAAATTTGTCTCTGTCTGTAAATTTACAATAGATAATATGGTTTCTATAGTTTTTTTACCCTAATGGTTTTTTTGTTAATGACTTACAGACGCGGACCAGACTAATGAGATGTGAYAGCACAGGCGACTTAGATCCCCTTTTCTCCAACTCTTAAGCCATCTCTTACAACAATCAATGTGATCTTACTGCTTTGTCTTCAGATAATTGGCATAATCGATTAGGTCATCCTAGCGATATTGTTTTAAAGTCTCTGAGTAGTAAAAAATTCATTGATTGTAATAAGGCTTGTAAAACCTTTTGTTCTTCTTGTCCACTTGGGAAGCATTCTAAACTCCCGTTTTATGATTCTATTTCATCGATTTTTCTTCCGTTTCATATTATTCATAGTGATCTTTGATCCCCTCCTGTTGTTAGTACTTTCCGATCATTGTTATTATGTTCTTTTTCTTGATGTCTATAGCAAACTTTTATGGACTTTTCCAATTGCAAAAAATCCCAAGTTAAACAACTTTTCCTAGCTTTTCATGTTTTAGTCAAAACACCATTTTAATGTAATATTAAACATTTCAATGTGATAATGGTATGGAATATATCAAAGGGAATTTCAAGAATTTTTKTTGAGAAAAATGGCATGTTATTTCGTTACTCATGCCCTCATTCCTCTCCTCAAAATGGCAAAGCCGAAAGGCACATAAAATCCATCAATAATATCATGCAAACCCTTCTTGTTCATGCATCTATGCCASTCACCTTTTGGCACCATGCTCTCTCCATGGCTACATATCTCCAAAATATTCTTCCTACTAAAKTCTTGGATTACCAATCACCTGCTCAAATCCTATATCAAAGTGATCTGGATTATTCATGTTTGCGTGTTTTTGGTTCTTTATGTTCCCCATTATTCCCCTCTTCTACTATTCATAAATTACAAGAAAGGTCGACTCCTTGTGCTTATTTAGGTTCGGCTCCTAATCATCGTGGTTCTAAGTGCTATGACATGTCTAGTGGTAAAATCATAATTTGTCGTCATGTTCGTTTTGTAGAAAATGAATTTCCTTTCTTCAAACTTCACAAAATGAAACATTCTCATTATGATATTATATGTGATGACACTATACATCCTCAATTAATTCCTCCTTTCTTCCAACAGCTCACTCCTTCCACATCTCCAYCGAACCCCTTTGTGCAGCCCATTTTAAATGTCCAGTGCGACTCAACTTCTGTGTCTGGGCCGCAGTCTCACACGGGCCCAACGTCTTTTTTCCCTCTACTACTCCCTTGGCCCACCCTACCAAAATTCCTACTACTCCCTTACACAAAAGTACTACCTCACGTACTATTGTCCTCACGCATGGCCCACCACCTTCTCAAATATGTCCAAATCTCATTTCACCTCCTTCTACTAGGCCCACTAACCCCAATCCTGCTCGAATGGCAACTCGTGCTTCTCATGGCATTGTTAAACCCAATCCCAAATATTCTTCTAATAATCACACTTCGATTACTACAAATCTTTCTCCAATTCCAAAAGATCCTGTTAGTGCGATTCGTGATCCTAATTGGAAGACTGCAATGTTGGATGAGTTTAGTGCTTTAATTTGAAAATAAGACTAGGGAATTAGTGCCTAGGCCACCTAATGTGAATGTTATTCAGTCTATGTGATTTTTTCCTCATAAACATAATGCTGACGGTTCTTTTGAGCGTTACAAAGCTCGTCTTGTAGGTAACAGAAATACGCAACAACAAGGCATTGATTGTGATGAGGCTTTTAGTCCARTGGTCAGATCGACTACTATTATAGTTAGAGMTGAGCAAAACTATCTGAAAATCCGAAAATCCGAATATTTGATCCGCATTCGATCCGATTTTTTTGGATATCCAATTCGAAATTGGATTTCGGATCGGATATCCGATCCGAAATTTCGGATATCGGATATCCGATCCGAAATTTCGGATATCGGATATTGATTTTCAGATTTTTGGATATCCGAAATTTGAAAAATATCCGGAAAAAATCGGATATCGGATTTCGAATATCCGGGAAAATCGGATATCAGATATCGGATATTCGGTACTTTATCCGAAAAATATTATTTTTTTCATGAAAATTTAATATTTTATAATAGATTTTTATATTTTTATAAAAATATATTAGTCAAAATCGGATATCGGATTTGTAGTACCGATAATTTTCGGATATCGGGTATCCGAAACATTTCGGATCGAAATGGATATCAGATATCCAGTATTTTCGGATATCGATATCGATCCGAAATTCGATATATGATATACGGATATCCGATCGTGCTCAGTGCCTAATTTAGTAGTTGTATCAACATTGCTAAATTTGGCCCATTCATCAAATGGATTCAAGAATGCTTTCTTACAGGGTTAATCTTAATGAAACAGTTTTTTAATGCATAGACCATGGTTTCCACAGCTAAGCAATTTCTGATTGTCTGTCTTCTTTAAGAAAATCATTGTATGTGCTTAAAACAGGCCCTCGGGTTGTTACCAAATTATGCTGATTTCGTGGCTACCATTGGGTTTCTCATAGTAGTCGAAGCACTTTCTTTATTTTTACAAGAATAGCTCTGATGTTGCTTATATTCTGTTATATGTGGATGATTATTCTTACAGCTTCTTCTAATCATCTCGTAAGCATATTTGGCTCTCTTGTCTCTAAGTTGCTATGAAGGATTTGTTCTCTGAGTTTCTTCTTGGTATTGCTATCACACGCAACTGCCACAGTCTCTTCTTATCTCAGACACAGTATTGAAAATATTGATGTGCGGCATGCTAACAGAGTCCTTACTCTACTCTTTGAACAAAGTCAACTTAGTGCCACAAAGGTACCTATATGATGATCCGACTAAGTATCATAGTCTTGCAAGTGCTCAATATCTATCATTCATCGCCCTTATATTTCGTATGTCGTACACAAGTTTATCTTCATACGCATGCTCCAACTAATGAGAACATGAGTGCTCTAAGGTACTTAACCCATGGTATGCATTTGTACAAATTTCAATTGCTCGACTTATTTCTTATACAGATGTTTGATTGGGGTGATTGTCAAAACACCGTCATTCTACTTCTGGGTATTTTGTTTTCCTGGGGTAATTTGGTTTCTTGGTGTTCCAACGACAACATACTCTGTCTCGCAGTAGTGTCGAGGAAGAATATAGAGGGGTTGCTAATGTTGTTTTTGATTCATGTTGGATCTGAAATCTCTACTAGAGTTGCATTGTCCCAAACAAAAGTCACTCTAGTTTATTATGATAATGTGAGTGCGTAATACTTATCGACAACCCAGTACAACAAACGCACTAAACACATGAGATTGATATTCACTTCGTTCGCGAGAAATTGGCTTGTGGTGAAGTACGAGTCTACAGTCCGTCCGTTGCCAAATTGTAGATATTTTCATTAAGGGGTTCCGCGCGTTATTTTGATGATTTTGGAGAAGTCTCAGCGTACGAAAACCTCCGCTTCGACTGAGGGATGTGTTAGAATATATAAAAATATATATTTATTTTACTAATATATTTTGAATACATTCTAATTGATTTGTATCTTTGTAAATATAGTATGTTTACCATTAGTTTCTATAGTTTAGCTTAAGTTTATTCTTAGCTCAATTTACGATATGTTTAGCTTAATTAGGCTCTTTTTTTGTATATATAGTGTCAAGTGCATAAATCTCACATTCTATTCTTTCAGTTCTAGTGGCTATGGGGTGTTATAAAGGTATATATGTAGAGCCATTTGTGTCCTATCGTGCCTTTGAGGATATAGACTCCTTTCAAGGGGTGGGTGAGAGTGAACAAAGGTGTTCATTCCACATCGGAAGTTATGAAAAATGAAGCTAATTCTCTAAGGGCTTTTGCCTGAGCAAGCTCATTCCAAAGCAATCTTGTTGGGGTAATGGCTTAGAAAGACAATAGCTACGATTGGGCTTTTCACACCAAGGGGTGTTACAACAATAAGCACATTGTATTGTGGAGTTAGGTCTTTTCGTGGTCTTAGGTCTTCACTATTGATCTTATGGTACCTTGTCCTTCTTTAATGTAAGGGTAATCATCATGATTTGTTTCTATCATGTGACGTCATTTCAAAGGTAATAAAATATCTATAAATCGACTTATTATTTTAACCTATTTTATTACTAAACTGAAAATTAACTCGCCTTGATTTCAATTCCAAAAAATTTAATGTATCCTAATATGTCAATATACTTTTGTTTTTCATCATGGGATAGATAAATCCTTAAAGTAATACATTACTTAAATACTAATTCAATGCATGCATAATACCATTTGTAACACTTATTGGCGTGAACAGTAGTCCACTAGTAGGCAATGTCCTTTCTAGGCCCTATCTCCGCAAGGATTTGCTTTTGAGTGATCTTATCCCACCTAAAAGACCTCTACTAGGTAGAGAYATCAATCTTCCATAGATAGGAGATTACATTCTCCTCAACGGCTAATGTGGGATAGAACACATTCGTTTCCTATCAATGGGTGTTACAAATGGTATTAGAGCTAGGTCCCATTCTGATGTCCTATTGTGAATTCGAGGATGAATGCTCCCTTTCAATGAGTGGGTGACAGAGAACAAAAGTGTTCCATCCCATATTGTAGGCAGAGGAGAACAAAGTCTCCTATATAAAGAAGATTGATAACTAAACCTAGTAGAGGCCTTTTAGGTGGGATGAACTTAGATCAACGCAAATCCTTGCAGGTTAAGACCTAAAGAAAACAATATCTACTAGTGGGCTCTTGTTACCAGTGGGGTGTTATAGATGGTATCAAATCCGGTGCCCATTTTGGAGTCCTTTCGTTCCTTTRAGGACACGAACTCGCTTTCCATGGATGGGTGAGAGGGAACAAAGGTGTTCCATCCCACGTCGGAAGTTGAGGAGAACAAAGTCACTAAGGGGCCTTTTGGCCAGGACAAGCTTACTCCAAAGCAAACTCTTTTGGGGCTAGAGCGTAGAAAGAAAATAACTACTATTTGGCTCCTTTGCACACCAATGAGTGTTACAACAGTACAAGCACAATGTATTGTGGAGTAAAGTCCTTTCGTGGTCTTGGGCTCTTTACTTCAAAAAAAAAAATCCCTCTATTTTTATGAATTGATATTGGGTTATTTTTAACTAGATTTTTTATTACTATTTTTTTTAGCATTTATCGAGTATTAAAATTACCACTATACCATTACTTTTTAATGGTTATATCATATGTGTCCCTTCAATGTTTTTTAATGGGACCTCATAATTATTATTGGAAAGTAAACCATATAAGTTTTTTGCCTTAAACTTTTTAAGATTTTTATGTGGAACAATTATTTTAATCACCAGAATAGYCTGTATAAAATTAGAGGTATATTTCCTATCGGGGAAATTTTCATTTGCGTCAGCTTTTAGCATTTTTGTACAAGTTCTTACTAATTCATATGTGAACATATGATAAATTTTCAAAAAGTTTCTTTCCCAATTACTTTGTCTCTCGAATTCACTTATTGATCAACTAATTCCCATGAATGAGATATCTTGAAATCTACTGTCACAAGAGAAAAAAAAAACTAACTTTCCCTTTGTTTAAATTTGATCCTAAAGTTGAATGCATATCTTACCATGTGTTCTTGATAGTAGTAGTGGGTACATCATTTATGGGAGGTAATCTACAAACACAAAGAGGTGTCTTGTATTCATCTCATGTTATCAAACATTTCATCTTTCCCAACCTCTATTAGATTATTGTACTCCTTGTGCATATGTTGAGGTGATTTTGCACTTCACCAACAAGTAAACCTCCCARTATTGTTTTTTGGTTCGGTAGGGGGCTGCCCCTCTGGTTACTAATTATAAAGATAACCTCGCTTACATAAAAATGGCTCCAAGGTCGTAAATGAAGAATAGAATGTTTGAAACATATGAAATTAAACCAAATGTGGAATGAAATTGAAGCTAAAGACAAACAAGATTGAAGAGAAATAAAAACCTTCCATTATATAGTAACGATAAGGTCAGACTACAAATGTATTACAAGGAAGGATGATTACCTCCATGTTCACACAATTGGAAAATGCAGTAACAATTTATTGATCCATGAGGATGAACTACGCTGTGCTACGYTAATCTAAAYTATACTTGGATACTAAACCAAGTGCAACTAAAGAAAGAGAGAAATGCTAAGAAAGATAGATGATTGTTTGATTGTGTTGTTGTTGCTTCTGTCGACCTGGTTTTGCCTATTTACAGACCTTGGATGCTGAAGATTGTGGGGGGAAGTTATGGCAACTGGTTCCGATCAGTGGTTAATTGCCACTCCTTCCTTCATTTGAAAATCCCTACACTTTCCCTCCAAGTTTCCTGTCTGAAAATAATATCTTCTACAAGCATCGTTATGTTGGGTCCCGTGGCGTAATTAATAATTGAAAAAGTAGGGGAGAGATTTCTCTGATTGTGGTCACACTTTCGCTACTTTTCTGAATTTCTGATATTACTTTGGTCACCGTCGTATCAACTCATTAAGCAAAGCTTAAGATGATGGTCTGAGTGATTTGGAATTAATTATGTCTATCGTTATGTGGAGTGGATGGAGGAGGATAGGGATATTAATGCTTCGTTCATTCTTCTTCTTCAATAATCTAAGAATACCTCCTCTCGGTCTGCTATCGGTCCTTAGGTCCTCGTCTCTCTTTTGTCTGAGGGGCGGTCTTTTGGGCAGACTAGGTCGTTCGTTCTAGTGCCTTCTCTCCGCCGGCTTTCTCCTAGTACATGTCTACCGACACATATAGGACGGAGCTTCCATGCATTCTTCTTTGCTGTTTTCTCAAAGTGTTTGGGGAACTTAGATGGATAGCTCCTTGTCGGTACTCCGTTGAACAAGCCAGAGCAGAGATTTTAGATTCGGTGCCTCTGCGTCGATGCACAGCCACGCCAACCGGACACCAAGCCATAGCAGCAGCTTCCTCCGTCGCTCTGCCGTCTTGCATCCTGAGTCCTGCGGTGGAGCAGCTTTCGCATACAGAGTCTTTCATGCAGTTTATTTGTTTTTCACTTTTTTTTTTGGTGTGGATTTAAGTTAGATATATTTTGAGTTTAATTGTCCATTTCTTAATTTAATATTATATTGTTCAAAAATATTAGTTAAGATTAGTTAATAATGTTATGTTGTTTGTGTGTTATGGCTTGTGTATATATCATAGTTTCAATTTTGGTTGATCTAGAATTTTTGTTTAATATGGTATTAGTCTGCATATTCTTTAAATGTTAAATTGTTAAATACAATACTTAAACTCTAGCATTTACGGCTATGTGCTCGGCGTGCTTAATGAAGGAATATAACTTGATACATTTCATTTCTGAAAAAAGTTTAATTATATTTCTTAGCACATATTACTTGTAATGAACATTGGATTATTCACTTATGAGTTATGTGGGTTTATAATTTGTTACTATTAAGGGAGTCTGATATAGAAGGTAGGCTTTTGGTCCCTTGATTGCAGTTTTTGATTGCATAATATTGGGTTGTAGCTTGCAAGGATAGATTAATCTCTATTTTTAGGTTTTCTTTTCTCTATATTAAGGCAGGGATTAATCTGGATCTTTTTACGCTTGGTATAGCTCCTTGCTGTTATGTGTATCCTTATAAAATATGAAATATACATGAATGCCAATCATAATATAATATAATTGCTTTATGTATCTAACATTGATTAAGTTTTCATGTGTTGTATCTTATACATAATAATATAGATAAATATATTGGTTGTGTCTCTGCTTGTAAAGATCGTTTCTAATTGAGAGTATTAAGATGACGTGAATTTACTAATTTAGTTATAATTTTTATAGTCACTTGTTTTTTGGCTGTTATTTTATGTTAGCGTTACTATGTTTTTAGTGTTTGCTTAAGTGTTGTGTGATTTTGTCGTTCTTACTAGGTTCCTGTTTGGCTTAATGAATGTTTAAATATGATTTTAGAAAATTTTGACAAATCACCGGAAAGTACGGATGTGAGATAAGCCAGAGCCGCTTAGATGATTCTATTTGCATTTACCTGTAGAGTTATATTTGATTAATGGCACCATCTCTTACCAAAATCAATGATGATGTTGATTATTCTTGTGCTAGATTTTTGAAGTTATTGTAAGATATATCTAAGGTTTATTATGTATTTAGTGATTTATAATTACATCACTAGCGATATTTGGTATGTTTAATAGTTCTGAGTGGTCTCAAATCTAAGATTTGATTGTCATTAAAGGGTTTCGCTAAATTTGTTCTTTTCGTTTGCTTTTGGGAAGTGTATGGTAACTCGTTTTATGATTACATATTCTTCATCGATACTTACTTTTTTCTGATGGTTTTCGATACTTTTCATAATAGTGATGTTTTGATATACGATATTCTGAGTAGATATTTGTGTCAAATGCTTCGTCGATATTCTCTGGGTACTATAATGGTTTTTTATTTTTCTATGATAAGTGGTTAAGGGGAACTTGATTAATGGCATAATTTTGCACGAGAATTGAAAAAAAATACCAAAAGGTATAGAGCAACATGTTTATTTCGTGGAGAGTACTTTTCGAAGTTTTAGTCAAAACATTTGAGTGAATTTGGACATGCTCGATACGATTTTATTATTGTATAATATTACTTTCATGTGATATGGTTGGTCTGAATATCTAGTTAGGTGATTTTTTATAGAAAAGTTTTTAATTTTTGTGGGAAGAATGGGTGGGTTGAAGATAAAAATTTGTACTAAAAACCTTTGATGGCTGACATGCTTCAGTGTCTTTAATCTTTAATAAGAGATGGGGAAGGGAAGGCATACATAAATCAAGTTCGTGGAATAATATATCTATGATCAGTGCGCAAAACTTTTTGGTTTGATATAATATGACATTCTTTATTGGAGAAAGTAAGACACAAAGTTGGGGGTGGAATAGACTAGCTTAAGTTTCTATGGTACATATCAAATGATAATCTAATTGACCTATTTATGATGTGGACTACCAATAACGCTCAGAAAGTGATGAATTACTAAGTTGTGATTTAGTGAGTTATTGCAAAAATGTTGGGGTCATTTCTTGGTGTATTTTTATGTTCCCTTTTCCTCTATATTTAAATGTTAGTTGTTGAGTTGAACTTAGCATTACTTTCGAAGATCTAATGATAAATAAGGAATAAGGAACTATTGAGGTATTGTCATTGGTCTAGGAAATTGTGAATAGTAATATGTATTGGTGTTTTTCGTATAGAATATCAGGTATAATGATGTATTAATATTGTTTGAGTTATCGCTAAGTCACAAGTGGTTGATTCTAATGTATATCATAATTTTGTGGTGACATTGTTGGTAGGATGTGTTGGAGATTATATGTAAGCTTTATTTTTAAACTCATTACAAAATGAAATTCTTTAATATTATATGTGATGCTTAACTCTAATTAATTCTCTTTTCAACAGTCTCTCCCAATCTGCACGAACTTTGTGTCAGACATTTTAAATGTCCAGTGGACTCATTGTTGTGGTAGTCTGGGGGGTGAGCAGATACTTAAGCGAAGGGTGTCTGTATTCTGTTATAGGTTCTCCTCATAAAGATCTAAATAGTGTTAAGTGGATAGTTGAATACGGGTTTGATAGGTAATAAAGTCGATTGGCCACCTAACCCAATATGATAGTACTGACGTGGAGAGATGGAAGATAGTGGATTCTTATTACTATCGAGATAAGAGTAATGTGTCATATACTAATAGTGTGAACATACACGGTTTCATCAATATCGGTATACTGTTCTCAATATAGTGGCAGCTGAATTATTCATTGAGAATTCTTTATTTGTCAGATGTGGTTCGGCAGTAATCGGGCTTAAATGTGCCCTGTGCGAGGTCGATGCATGGCAATCGTGCTTTTGTCATTGGGCATTATAAGATGTTAAAGATTCCTTCAATCCCTGACTATATAAGTCTAATGAATAATAAAAATCTTCCTGGATAGTTTATTATTTTATTTGATTTTCATTACACTCAATTGTCAAAAGTATTATATAGGTTAATTATGATTTATAGTCGGTATTTTCATTCGTTGTTCGTACTAGGTGTGTTAAATATAGAACTGTATATTGGATTTGTAATGATGAGCTAGATTAATTTGAAATAAGCTGGGAATTGTGCCTAGGAAGTTATTATATGTAGTGCTACAAGATTGAATTGCTTAGAGAAAGAGAGAGTCGGCGGTCTGAGTTAGATGAGTTTGATTTGATAACCTTCTAAAAGAATAATGAGGTAAGAGAAAAGGGTTAATTTTATTTTATGATGATTTTTACATTGTGTTAAAGATAAGTATTTCGTTCTTTTGATAAAGGATATAAAAAGATATTTTGATTTCTCTTGTCGGTATACAAAGGCACTTGCTGTGATGATGACTTGATTTAGTGTTCAGTGTTTAAGTTATAGTGATTTTTTTTGAATTAGTGTTGTTGAATGTTGAGTGTGAGCAAATAGGATATGCATGGATAGAGTCTTGTTGTGACACTATTATGTGTTAAGAAGAAGCACGAGAAATATTTTTGATATACGATTTTTTCGTTGGATTTATTGCTTTGGACATGATTATGTGTTTTTTGTAAGAATATATGCACTTAAATTTGCTTTGTAAGTTGGGTGATTTCGTGAATTGATAAGTATGTTCACATTATCTACTTACTTACGAAGTATGTCGAGAAACTTTGTATTGCGTGATTATTAGTAGTGTTTGGGTGTTATTGAAGGACTTTGGGGTGTTTTTGTCGTTTCGATAATTTTTTTTTGTGTAATAGGGTGATATTAATGTTTTTGTATAGTTATTATATCTTAAAGTGATTGTGGATAGTCCAGGTATTGTTTAGTGAAATTGTCTTTTCAGGTGTTTATAAGAGTGTAAAGACTTTTAGGGAACTAGTGCACTGTCATGTCCAGAGAGTATCGATTATCAAGGAGGTATCAGTTCGAGAAGTATTTTGTTGAATTTTCATTAAAATAGTGAAAATAAATTTAAAAGGTCAAGGGTTATCGAAAAAATAATTATTTTTTTCATGAAATTTAATATGTGTTCTATAGTAGATTTTTATATTCAGTGTTTTGATAATTATTGAAAATTCAGTGTTAGCGTCGGAATACATGGGTGATGAGACGGAGGTATATGAAGTTCAGATGTCGGTACCGTGCTGCGTGCCGACTTATAATAATATTTGGGGATATATGGTGCCGGATGTATTAGGGATACATTTCGCAGGGTATTGGGTCATAGGGGATCTCTTGGAACATTCTCGGAGAGTTTTTCCGGACTATTAGGGTAATATAACACGATATTGTGGATATAATACGTTCGCTATAGCAATTGGATTAATGGTGGAGCAAGATGATCCAGAAATTTCGTGTATAGAAGATTTACACTCATATGTTATTTTAGTAATTTTGCTGGACTGAGACTAAGATTAATTGCTCTTAGGGTACTCCCATAAGTGTCAATTACAATATGTTGTAGGTAGTCGAACAACACGAATGTTCTTTAAATATAGGGTTATAATTATCTTCATATGGGTAACGTTTTTGTGGTGCATCTCTATGTTGTATTAAATTATTCGTTTTCCATACCAAACTTAACTGCCGCATTCTTTCAGCCGATTTTATGTCCTGTTTTTTTCTGTGTAATTATTAATTCGTATGTGTTGTTAACTTATTTTGAGTTTAAAGCGCTAGGAGACAGCAAAGAGGAATGATTTACTTGGAAGAACAATTGGTATGCTGGAATATTTACAGTGTGAGTATTAGTAATGGTGGGTTATTATCTTCTTTATATTCTATTGGATTGACAAGGCGCATTTTGTTAGTAAATGGAGGAGTATACATAATAGACGACTATTTTTGTATAAATTTTATTTTATATATGTTACATTTGTCTTCTGTATTCATTCTGATCTTATATTGCTTGATTATTATATTAGCGATTATGTATTGTAATGTGAATTCGTTATTTAACACTTACATACTATGCAAAAGCTTTATCTAACTGAATACCTTAAGATGGCGTTTGTTGGTAGGGTCTGCAGAGATGTTGTTCAACTGTGATATCAAGTTTTAGGCTCTGATGAGGGGCTTTTTGGATATTGTGAAGTTATCTTCTTTTGCGCATACACTTGTAATTGAAAAAAAAAAAATCTATTGTTGGATTCTGATAATGTCAAAGCGTGAAGATAAGTAATAAGTTATGTATTTAGCTGTGACATTGACAACGATTAGTCCTATCTATATCTAGACCATGCAAGTATTCCGATTGGCGTTGTGGTACATTAGTGTTAACAAATATTAAATTTTGGATGTCCTTTAAGTGCTTGTTGTGGAGCCTGATCCATACAGACGGTCCTTTTAACTACGAGATCGATGTATAATCTTAGTAGTAAATAATACTTTAAGTAGGATCAAAATACATTTTGCTTGCAAATTAAATGTACATATAATATATGATAGCTAGCCAAAATCATATAACTATTTTAGTATGAATTTAAGAAAATATAAGAAAATTGCAGATACTATTTGTATATGGTTGGTATTGATATATATGTGTCTTATATAATTAAAATATTTAGTTTATTATTTACAGTCAGCGCAGCGGGCCTTGTAGTACAACTCTTTATTGGGTGTCAAGTGGTGCGGACATAAGTTCTTATAGATGCTATATGAGCACATGAGTGCTCTAAGGTACTTTAACCCATGGTATGCATTTGTACAAATTTCAATTGCTCGACTTATTTCTTATACAGATGTTTGATTGGGGTGATTGTCAAACACCGTCTTCTACTTCTGGGTTTTTTGTTTTCCTTGGGGATAATTTGGTTTCTTGGTGTTCCAAAGACAACATACTCTGTCTGCGGTAGTAGTCGAGGAAGAATATAAGGGGTTGCATGTTGTTTTTGATTCATGTTGGATTCTGAATATCCTACTAGAGTTGATTGTCCCAAACAAAAGTCACTCAGTTTATTATGATAATGTGAGTGCGTAATACTTATCGACAACCCAGTACACACAGGCTAAACACATATTGATTGATATTCACTTCGTTCGCGAGAGAATTGGTTGTGGTGAAGTAGAGTTACATGTCCTCCGTGCCAAATTGTAGATATTTTCATTAAAGGGTTCCGCGCTATTATTTGATGATTTTCGGGAAAGTCTCAGCGTACGAAAACCTCCCGCTTGACTGAGGGATGTTAGAATAATATAAATATATATATTTATTTTACTAATTATTTTGAATACATTGTAATTGTTGTTATTCTTTGTAAATATAGTATGTTTACATTAGTTTCCTATAGTTTAGCTTAAGTTTTTTCTTAGCTCAATTTACGAATTGTTAGCTTAATTAGGGGTCTTTGTTTTGTATATATAGTGTCAAAGTGCATAAATTCACACATTCTATTTCTTTCAGTTTAGTGGGCTAGTGGGTGTTATAAGGTATCATATCGTAGAGCTTTGTGTGCTATCGTGCCTTTGAGGATATAGACTTCCTTTCAAGGGGGGGTGAGTGAACAAAGGTGTTCCATTCCACATCGGAATTATGAAAATGAAGCTAATCTCTAAGGGCTTTTGCCTGAGCAAGCTCATTCCAAAGCAATCTTGTGTTGGGGGGTATGGCTTAGAAAGACATAAGTACGATTGGGTATTCACACAAGGGTGTTACACATAGACACTGTTTGTGGAGTGGTCTTTTTTTCGTGGTTTAGGCTTTCACTATTGTCTTATGGTACTTGTTCCTTCTTTAATGTTGAGGGTAATCATCATGATTTGTTCTATAATGTGAGCTCATTTCAAAGGTAATAAATATCTATAAATGACTTATTTTTAACCTATTTATTACTAAACTGAAATTATGTTGATTCCAATTCCAAAAAATTTAATGTATTCTATCATGCAGTCAATTCTTTGTTTTTCCATCATGGGATATGTCTCATTAAGTTACATTACTTAAATACTAATTAATGCAGTGCATAATATATTTGTAACTTATTGGGTGAACAGTAGTCTAGTAGCAATTGTCAGGCCTATCTCGAAGGATTTGCTTTTGATGATTTATTCATAAAGATCTACATAGGTAAGATATCAATCTCATAGATAGAGATTACTTATTCTTCTCACGTTGTGGGATATGAACAACATTCGTTTCTATATGGGTGTTACAATGGTATTAGAGCTAGTCCATTTGATGTCTATTGTGAATTCGAGAATGAATGTCCCTTTTCAATGAGTGGGTGACAGAGAAAAAGTTTCATACTATTGTAGGCAGAGGAAACAAAGTCTCTATATAAAGAAGATTGATAATAAACTAAGTAGATGGCCTTTTAGTGGGATGAACTTGATCAACGCAAATCTGCAGGTTAGATAAAGAAACATATTCTAGTGGGCTTGTTACAGTGGGGTGTTATATGATGGTATAAATCGGTGCCATTTTGGAGTCTTTCGTCTTTGAGGACACGATCGCTTTCCATGGATGGGTGAGAGGGACAAAGGTGTCTCATCCAGTCGAAGTTGAGGAGAACAAAGTACTAAGGGCTTTTGGCAGGAAGCTTATCCAAAGCAAACTTTTGGGGCTGAGCGTAGAAAAATAATAACTATTTGGCTCTTTGCACACAATGATGTTACAACATAAAGACAATGTATGTGGAGTAAAGTTTTCGTGGTCTTGGGTCTTTACTTCAAAAAAAAATCCCTCTATTTTATGATATTGATTTGGGTTATTTTTAACTAGATTTTTTTATATATTTTTTTAGCATTTATGAGTATTAAATTACCATATACCATTATTTTAATGGTTTATCATATGTTTCAATGTTTTTAATGGACCTCATAATTATTATTGGAAAGTAAACCATATAAGTTTTTTGCTTAAACTTTTTAAGATTTTTATGTGGAACAATTATTTTAATCAGAATAGTTGTATAAATTAGAGGTATATTTCTATCGGGGAATTTTCATTTGCGTCAGTTTTAGCATTTTTTGTACAAGTTTTTACTATTCATATTGAATATGAAAATTTCAAAAAGTTTCTTTCCAATTATTTTGTCTCGAATTCACTTATTGATCAACTAATCCCAGAATGAGATATCTTGAATCTACTGTCACAGAGAAAAAAAAACTAACTTCTTTGTTTAAATTTGATCCTAAAGTTGAATGCATATCTTACATGTTTCTTGATAGTGTGTGGGTACATTATTATGGGAGTAATCTACAAACACAAGAGGTGTCTGTTCATTCATGTTATCAAAATTCATCTTTCCATCTATTAGATTATTTGTATTCTTAGTGCTTGTTGAGTGGAGGTGATTTGCACTTCACCAACAGGTACCCCAATATTGTTTTTTGGTTCGGTAGGGGTGCCCTTGGTTACTAATTTAAAGATATAGTTACTAAAATGGCTCAAGGTCGTAATGAAGATAGAATGTTTGAAACATATGAATTAAACCAAATGTGGAATGAAATTGAAGCTAAGACAAAAAGATTGAAGAGATAAAAACTTCCATTATATAGTACGATAAGGTCAGACTACAAATGTATACAGGAGGATGATTTCATGTTCACACAATTGGAAAATGCAGTAACAATTTATTGATACTGAGGATGAATACGCTGTGCTACTTAATCTAATTATACTTGGATACTAACCAGTGACTAAAGAAGAGAAGAAATGCTAAGAAGATAGATGATTGTTTGATTGTGTTGTTGTTGCTTTGTCGACCTGGTTTGCCTATTTACATTGGATGCTGAAGATTGTGGGGAGTTATGGAAACTGGTTCCGTAGTGGTTAATTGCCATCTTCTTCATTTGAAAATCCCACACTTTCTCCAAGTTTCTGTCTGAAAATAATCTTCTACAAGCATCGTTATGTTGGGTCCACTAATGGTCATCTCCTGAAAATATATGATTATGTTCCATCGTAGACTGCAGTCTTCATGAAACATGTTTGCTTAATCTTGGTCCATGTTTTGTCTAACTCTCGCTCAATATTGTCAACAAGTCATCGTATATTTTTTTATTCTAACAAATAAACCTTTGAAATTATATTCTTTATCATAAAAAAGTGTTTGAATTTTAGATAAATTGGTAATGGTAATTGATAACGCACTACAATACACCCCCCCTCACAACATTGTTATATGACAATCCGCACATCTCTAAATGAGTGTGCGGATAATAAACTTCATTGTG